>JAEIGF010000631.1:0-132839 GCA_018903485.1 Drosophila littoralis | reverse complement strand
ACATACAGTCTCACCTGGACGTCAAAACTGCTTTACCAAAACTTGTCTCAGATACCAGGAGCCCTGCCAATCTGGCTTTTATAGACTAGGGGAGCTAGTCAAAGCCAAATAGTCTCACCCGACTATTAAGTCTTAAAACATACAGGCTCACCTGGAAGTCAAAACTGCTTTGCCAAAACCTGACTTAGATACCAGGAGCCCTGCACAGATCTGTAAGCATAGACTAGGGGGAACTAGTCATAGCCAAATAGTCTCACCCGACTATTTAGTCTGAAAGCATACAGTCTCACCTGGACGTCAAAACTGCTTTACCAAAACTTGTCTCAGATACCAGGAGCCCCGCCAATCTGGCATTTGCAGCCTAGGGAAGCTAGTCAAAGCCAAATAGTCTCACCCGACTATTTAGTCTGAAAACATACAGTCTCACCTGGACGTCAAAACTGCTTTACCAAAATTTATCTCAGATACCAGGAGCCCTGCCAATCTGGCTTTTGCATCCTAGGGGAGTTAGTCAAAGCCAACTAGTCTCACCCGACTATTTAGTCTTGAAACATACAGCCTCACCTGGAAGTCAAAACTGCTTTACCAAAATTTGACTAAGATACCAGCACCCCTGCCAATCTTGCTTTTGCAGCCTAGGGGAGCTAGTCAAAGCCAAATAGTCTCACCCGACTATTTAGTCTTAAAATAAAACTGCTTCACCAAAACTTGTCTCAGATACCAGAAGCCCCGCCAATCTGGCATTTGCAGCCTAGGGGAGCTAGTCAAAGCCAAATAGTCTCACCCGACTTTTCCATCTTAAAACATACAGCCTTACCTGGCCGTCAAAACTGCTTTACCAAGACTTGTCTCAGATACCAGGAGCCCTGCCAATCTGGCTTTTGCAGCCAAGGGGAGTTAGTCAAAGTCAAATAGTCTCACCCGACTATCTAGTCTTAAAACATACAGCCTCACCTGGACGTCAAACTGCTTTACCAAAACTTGACTCATAAACCAGGAGCCCTGCCAATCTGGCCTTTGCAGCCTAAGGGAGCTAGTCAAAGCCAAAAAGTCTCACCCGACTTTTCCATCTTAAAACATAGAGCCCCATCTGGCCGCCAAAATTGCTTTAACAAAACTTGTCTCAGATACCAGGAGCCCTGCCAATCTGGCTTTTGCAGCCTAGGGGAGTTAGTCAAAGCCAAATAGTCTCACCCGACTATTTAGTCTGAAAACATACAGCCTCACCTGGACGTCAAAACTGCTTTACCAAAACTTGACTCAGATACCAGGAGCCCTGCCAATCTGGCTTTTGCAGCCTAGGGGAGCTAGTCAAAGCCAAATAGTCTCACCCGACTATTCAATCTTAAAACATACAGCCTCACCTGGACGTCAAAACTGCTTTACCAAAACTTGTCTCAGATACCAGGAGCCCCGCCAATCTGGCATTTGCAGCCTAGGGGAACTAGTCAAAGCCAAATAGTCTCACCCGACTATTTAGTCTTAAAACATACAGCCCCATCTGGCGCCAAAATGATTTACCAAAACTTGTCTCAGATACCAGGAGCCCTGCCAATCTGGCTTTGCAGCCTAGGGGAGCTAGTCAAAGCCAAATTGTCTCACCCGACTATTTAGTCTGAAAACATACAGCCTCACCTGGACGTCGAAACTGCTTTACCAAAACTTGACTCATAAACCAGGAGCCCTGCCAATCTGGCTTTTGCAGCCTCGGGGAGCTAGTCAAAGCCAAAAAGTCTCACCCGACTTTTCCATCTTAAAACATACAGCCCCATCTGGCCGCCAAAATTGCTTTACCAAAACTTGTCTCAGATACCAGGAGCCCTGCCAATCTGGCATTTGCAGCCTAGGGGAATAAGTCAAAGCCAAATAGTCTCCCGACTATACCATCTTAAAACATATAGCCTCACCTGGACGTCAAAACTGCTTTACCAAAAATTTGATCTCAGATACCAGGAGCCCTGCCAATCTGGCTTTTGCAGCCTAGGGGGAGCTAGTCAAAGCCCAAAAGGCTCACCCGACTTTTCCATCCTAAAACATACAGCCCCATCTGGCCGTCAAAATTGATTTAGCAAAACCTTGTCTCAGATACCAGGAGCCCTGCCAATCTGGCTTTTGCAGCCTAGGGGAACTAGTCAAAGCCAAATAGTCTCACCCGACTATTTAGTCTTAAAACATACAGCCTCACCTGGAAGTCAAAACTGCTTTACCAAAATACCTCATGATACCAGCACCCCTGCCAATCTGGCTTTTACATCGACTAGGGGAGCTAGTCAAAGCCCAACCTCACCCGACTTTTTCCAGTCCTTAAAACATACAGCTCCACCTGACGCCAAAACTGCTTTAGCAAAACTTGTCTCAGATACCAGGAGCCCTGCCAATCTGGCATTTGCACGCCTGGGGAGCAGGTCAGCCAATAGTCTCACCGACTGTTTAGTCTTGAAACTATACAGCCTTACCTGGAAGTCAAAACTGCTTCATCAAGATACCAGCACCCCTGTCTTTGCAAGCTAGGGGAGCTAGTCAAAGCCCAAAAGGCTCACCCGACTTTTTAGTCTTAAAACACAGCCCTCACCCTGGCAGCCAAAAACTGCTTTACCAAAACTTGTCTCAGATACCAGGAGCCCTGCCAATCTGGCTTTTACAGCCTAGGGGAGCTAGTCAAAGGCAAATTGTCTCACCCGACTATTTAGTCTGAAAACATACAGACTCACCTGGACGTCAAAACTGCTTTACCAAAAATTTATCTCAGATACCAGGAGCCCTGCTAATCTGGCTTTTGCAGCCTAGGGGAGTTAGTCAAAGCCACACTAGTCTCACCCGACTATTTAGTCTGAAAACATACAGTCTCACCTGGACGTCAAAACTGCTTCACCAAAACTTGTCTCAGATACCAGGAGCCCCCGCCAATCTGGCATTGCAGCCTAGGGGAACAAGTCAAAGCCAAATAGTCTCATCCGACTATACCATCTTAAAACATATGGCCTCACCTGGACGTCAAAACTGCTTCACCAAAATTTGACTCAGATACCAGCACCCCCTGCCAATCTTGCTTTGCAGCCTAGGGAGCTGGTCAAAGCCCAGAAGGCTCACTTGACTTTTCCATCTGAACACATACAGCCCCCATTTGGCCGCCAAAATTGATTGAGCAAAACTTGTTTCAGATACCAGGAGCCCTGCCAATCTGGCTTTGGCAGCCCTAGGGGAACTAGTCAGAGCCAAATAGTCTCACCCGACTATTTAGGTCTTAAAACATATAGCCTCACCTGGAAGTCAGAAAACTGCTTCCTACCAAAACTTGTCTCAGATACCAGGAGCCCCGCTAATCTGGCATTTGCAGCCTAGGGGAGCTAGTCAAAGCCAAATAGTCTCACCCGACTATTTAGTCTTAAAACATACAGGCTCACCTGAAAGTCAAAACTGCTTCACCAAAACTTGTTTCAGATACCAGGAGCCCTGCCAATCTGGCTTTTGCAGCTAGGGGACTTAGTCAAAGCCAAATAGTCTCACCCGACTATTCCATCTTAAAACATATAGCCTCACCTGGAAGTCAAAACTGCTTCACCAAAACTTGTCTCAGATACCAGGAGCCCCGCCAATCTGGCATTTGCAGCCTAGGGGAGCTAGTCAAAGCCAAATAGTCTCACCCGACTTTTTCCATCTTAAAACATACAGCCTTACCTGGCCGTCAAAACTGCTTTACCAAGACTTGTCTCAGATACCAGGAGCCCTGCCAAACTGGCTTTTGTAGCCTAGGGGAACTAGTCAAAGCCAAATAGTCTCACCCGACTATTTAGTTACATACAGGGCCCTGCCAATCTGGCTTTACGAGCTAGGGGAGCTAGTCAAAGCTTGTCTCAAGCACCCGACTATTTAGCTGAAAACATACAGACTCACCTGGACGTCAAAACTGCTTTACCAAAACTTGTCTCAGATACCAGGAGCCCCGCCAATCTGGCATTTGCAGCCTAGGGGAGCTAGTCAAAGCCAAATAGTCTCACCCGACTTTTCCATCTTAAAACATACAGCCTTACCTGGCCGTCAAAACTGCTTTACCAAGACTTGTCTCAGATACCAGGAGCCCTGCCAAACTGGCTTTTGTAGCCTAGGGGAACTAGTCAAAGCCAAATAGTCTCACCCGACTAATTGGGTCTTAAAACATACAGGCTCACCTGGAAGTCAAAACTGCTTCACCAAAACTTGTCTCAGATACCAGGAGCCCTGCCAATCTGGCATTTGCAGCCTAGGGAACTAGTCAAAGCCAAATAGTCTCACCCGACTTTTCCATCTTAAAACAACAGCCTTACCTGGCCGTCAAAACTGCTTTACCAAGTCTGTCTCAGATACCAGGAGCCCTGCCAAACTGGCTTTTGTAGACGAGGGAACTAAGTAAAAACCAACTGGTCTCAACTGACTATTTAGTCTTTAAACATACAGGCTCACCTGGAAGTCAAAACTGCTTTGCCAAAACCTGACTTGATACCAGGAGCCATGCCAAGCTGGCTTTTACAGACCCAGGGAGCTAGTCAAAGCCAAATTGTCTCACCCGACTATTTAGTCTGAATACATACAGTCTCACCTGGACGTCGAAATTGCTTTACCAAAATTTGTCTCAGATACCAGGAGCCCTGCCAATCTGGCTTTTGCAGCCTAGGGGAGTTAGTCAAAGCCAACTAGTCTCACACGAATATTTAGTCTTGAAACATACAGCCTCACTTGGACGTCGAAACTGCTTCACCAAAACTTGCCTCAGATACCAGAAGCCCTGCCAATCTGGCATTTGCAGCATAGGGAAGCTAGGCAAGGCCCAATAGTCTCACCCGACCATTTAATCTGAAAGCATACAGCCTCACCTGGAAGTCAAAACTGCTTCACCAAAACTTGTCTCAGATACCAGGAGCCCTGCCAATCTGGCTTTTGCAGCCTAGGGGAGTTAGTCAAAGCCAACTAGTCTCACACGAATATTTAGTCTTGAAACATACAGCCTCACTTGGAAGTCAAAACTGCTTCACCAAAACTTGTCTCAGATACCAGAAGCCCTGCCAATCTGGCATTTGCAGCATAGGGAAGCTAAAGAGCCCAATAGTCTTCACCCGACTATTTAATCTGAAAGCATACAGGCTCACCTGAAGGTCAAAAACTGCTTTGCCAAAACCTGACTTGATACCAGAGCCCTGCCAATCTGGCTTTTACAGACTAGGGGAGCTAGTCAAAAGCCAAATTGTCTCACCCGACTATTCCATCTTAAAACATACAGCCTCAACTGGACGTCAAAACTGCTTTACCAAAATTTGTTTCAGATGCCAGGAGCCCTGCCAATCTAGCTTTTGCAGCCTAGGGGAGTTAGTCAAAGCCAACTAGTCTCACCCGACTATTTAGTCTGAAAACATACAGCCTCACCTGGAAGTAAAAACTGCTTCACCAAAACTTGTCTCAAATACCAGGAGCCCCGCCAATCTGGCATTTGCAGCCTAGGGAAACAAGTCAAAGCCAAATAGTCTCATCCGACTATACCATATGGCCTCACCTGGACGTCAAAACTGCATTACCAAAATTTGTCTCAGATACCAGGAGCCCTGCCAATCTGGCTTTTGCAGCCTAGGAGAGTTAGTCAAAGCCAACTAGTCTCACCCGACTATCTAGTCGGAAAACATACAGCCTCACCTGGAAGTCAAAACTGCTTTTACAAAATTTGACTCAGATACCAGCACCCCTGCCAATCTTGCTGTTGCAACCTAGGGAGCTAGTCAAAGCCCAAAAAGGCTCACCCGACTATTCCATCTTAAAACATACAGCCGCATCTGGCCGCCAAAATTGATTTAGGAAAAGTTGTTTCAGATACCAGGAGCCCTGCCAATCTGGCTTTGCAGCCTAGGGGAGCTAGTCAGTCAAGCCAAATAGTCTCACCCGACTATTTAGTATTAAAACATACAGCCTCACCTGGAAGTCTAAGCTGCGTCACCAAAACTTGTCTCAGATACCAGGAGCTCTGCAAATCTGGCTTATGCAGCTTAGGAAGCTAGTCAAAGCCAAATAGTCTCACCCGACTATTCCATCTTAAAACATTCAGCCTCACCTAACTGCTTCACCAAAACTTGTCTCAGATACCAGGATCCCTGCCAATCTGGCTTTTGCAGCTTAGGAAGCTAGTCAAAGCCAAATAGTCTCACCCGACTATTCCATCTTAAAACATTCAGCCTCACCTAACTGCTTCACCAAAACTTGTCTCAGATACCAGGAGCCCTGCCAATCTGGCTTTTGCAGCCTAGGGGAGCTAGTCAAAGCCAAATAGTCTCACCCGACTATTTAGTATTAAAACATACAGCCTCACCTGGAAGTCTAAGCTGCGTCACCAAAACTTGTCTCAGATACCAGGAGCTCTGCAAATCTGGCTTATGCAGCTTAGGGAAGCTAGTCAAAGCCAAATAGTCTCACCCGACTATTCCATCTTAAAACATTCAGCCTCACCTAACTGCTTCACCAAAATTTGTTTCAGATGCCAGGAGCCCTGCCAATCTAGCTTTGCAGCCTAGGGGAGCTTGTCAAAGCCAACTAGTCTCACCCGACTATTTAGTCTTAAAACATACAGCCTCACCTGGAAGTCAAAACTGCTTCACCAAAACTTGTCTCAGATACCAGGAGCCCCGCCAATCTGGCATTTGCAGCCTAGGGAAACAAGTCAAAGCCAAATAGTCTCATCCGACTATACCATATGGCCTCACCTGGACGTCAAAACTGCATTACCAAAATTTGTCTCAGATACCAGGAGCCCTGCCAATCTGGCTTTTGCAGCCTAGGGGAGTTAGTCAAAGCCAACTAGTCTCACCCGACTATTTAGTCGGAAAACATACAGCCTCACCTGGAAGTCAAAACTGCTTTACCAAAATTTGACTCAGATACCAGCACCCCTGCCAATCTTGCTGTTGCAGCCTAGGGGAGCTAGTCAAAGCCAAATAGTCTCACCCGACTATTTAGTCTTAAAACATTCAGCCTCACCTAACTGCTTCAACAAAACTTGTCTCAGATACCAGGAGCCCTGCCAATCTGGCATTTGCAGCCTAGGGAAGCTAGTCAAGGCCAAATAGTCTCAACCGACTTTTCCATCTTAAAACATACAGCCGCATCTGGCCGCCAAAATTGATTTAGCAAAACTTGTTTTAGATACCAGGAGCCCTGCCAATCTGGCTTTTGCAGCCTAGGGGAACAAGTCAAAGCCAAACAGTCTCACCCGACTATTCCTTCTTAAATTATGTGGCCACACCTGGACGTCAAAACTGCTTTACCAAAATTTGTCTCAGATACGAGGAGCCCTGCCAATCTGGCTTTTGCAGCCTAGGGGAGTTAGTCAAAGCCAACTAGTCTCACCCGACTATTTAGTCTTGAAACATACAGCCTCACCTGGAAGTCAAATCTGATTTACCAAAATTTGACTCAGATACCAGCATCCCTGCCAATCTTGCTTTTGCAGCCCAGGGAAGCTAGTCAAAGCCAAATAGTCTCACCCGACTATTTAGTCTTAAAACATTCAGCCTCACCTAACTGCTTCACCAAAACTTGTCTCAGATACCAGGAGCCCTGCCAATCTGGCATTTGCAGCCTAGGGAAGCTAGTCAAGGCCAAATAGTCTCACCCGACTTTTCCATCTTAAAACATACACCCCCATCTGGCCGCCAAAATTGCTTTAGCAAAACTTGTCTCAGATACCAGGAGCCCTGCCAAACCGGCTTTTGCAGCCTAGGGGAGCTAGTCAAAGCCAAACAGTCTCACCCGACTATTCCATCTTAAAGCATATGGCCTCACCTGGACGTCAAAACTGCTTTACCAAAATTTTTCTCAGATACCAGAAGCCCTGCCAATCTGGCTTTTGCAGCCTAGGGGAGTTAGTCAAAGCCAACTAGTCTCACCCGACTATTTAGTCTTGAAACATACAGCCTCACCTGGAAGGCAAAACTGCTTTACAAAAACTCTTCTCAGATACCAGGAGCCCTGTCAATTTGGCATTGCAACCTAGGGGAGCAGGTCAAAGCCAAATAGTCTCACCCGTTTATTTAGCCTGAAAACATACAGCCTTACCTGGCCGTCAAAACTGCTTTACCAAGACTTGACTCAGATACCAGGACCCTTGCCAATCTGGCATTTGCAGCCTAGGGAAGCTAGTCAAAGCCAAAAAGTCTCACCCGACTTTTCCCTCTTAAACCATACAGCCCCATCTGGCCGCCAAAAATGCGTTAGCAAAACTTGACTCAGATACCAGGACCCCTGCCAATCTGGCATTTGCAGCCTAGGGGAGCTAGTCAACGCCAAATAGTCTCACCCGACTATTTAGTCTTTAAACATACAGTCTCACCTGGAAGGCAAAATTGCTTTACAAAAACTTGTCTCAGATACCAGGAGCCCTGTCAATTTGGCATTGCAGCCTAGGGGAGCAGGCCAAAGCCAAATAGTCTCCCCAGACTATTTAATCTTAAAACATACAGTCTTACCTGGCCATCAAACCTGCTTTATCAAAACTTGACTCAGATACCAGGACCCCTGCCAATCTGGCTTTTGCAGCCTAGGGGAGCTAGTCAAAGCCAAATAGTCTCACCCGACTATTTAGTATTAAAACATACAGCCTCACCTGAAAGTCAAAACTGCTTTGCCGTAACTTGACTCAGATGCCTGCACCCCTGTCAATCTGGCTTTTGCAGCCTAGGGGAGCTAGTCAAAGCCAAATCGTCGTACCCGACTTTTTAGTCTTAAAACATTCAGCCTCACCTGGAAGTCAAAACTGCTTCACCAAAACTTGTCTCAGATACCAGGAGCCAAACAGTCTCACTCGACTATTCCATCTTAAAACATATGGCCTCACCTGGACGTCAAAACTGCTTTACCAAAATTTGTCTCAGATACCAGGAGCCCTGCCAATCTGGCATTTGCAGCCTAGGGAAGCAGGTCAAAGCCAAATAGTCTAACCAGACTATTTAGTCTTAAAACATACAGCCTCACCTGGAAGTCAAAATTGATTTAGCAAAAC
Organism: Drosophila littoralis; assembly: GCA_018903485.1. Lineage (NCBI taxonomy): Eukaryota > Metazoa > Arthropoda > Insecta > Diptera > Drosophilidae > Drosophila > Drosophila littoralis. The sequence continues at coordinate 123,826 of JAEIGF010000631.1, read as the reverse complement.
TTGATTCAGATACCAGGAGCCCTGCCAATCTGGCTTTTGCAGCCTAGGGAAGCTAGTCAAGGCCAAATAGTCTCACCCGACTATTTAATCTGAAAGCATACAGCCTCACCTGGAAGTTAAAACTGCTTTGCCAAAACCTGACCTGATACCAGGAGCCCTGCCAATCTGGCTTTTGCAGCCTAGGGGAACAAGTCAAAGCCAAACAGTCTCACTCGACTATTCCATCTTAAAACATATGGCCTCACCTGGACGTCAAAACTGCTTAACCAAAACTTGTCTCAGATACCAGGAGCCCTGCCAATCTGGCTTTTGCAGCCTAGGGGAGCTAGTCAAAGCCAAATAGTCGTACCCGACTATTTAGTCTTAAAACATACAGTCTTACCTGGCCGTCAAAACTGCTTTATCAAAATTTGACTCAGATACCAGGAGCCCTGCCAATCTGGCTTTTGCAGCCTAGGGGAGCTAGTCAAAGCCAAATAGTCGTACCCGACTATTTAGTCTTAAAACATTCAGCCCCACCTGGAAGTCAAAACTGCGTCACCAAAACTTGTCTCAGATACCAGGAGCCCAGCCAATCTGGCTTTTGCAGCCTAGGGGAGCTTGTCAAAGGCAAAGAGTCGTACCTGACTATTTAGTCATAAAACATACAGTCTTACCTGACCGTCAAAACTGCTTTATCAAAATTTGACTCAGATACCAGGACCCCTGCCAATCTGGCTTTTGCAGCCTAGGGGAGCTAGTCAAAGCCAAATAGTCTCACCCGACTTATTTAGTATTAAAACATACAGCCTCACCTGAAAGTCAAAACTGCTTCACCAAAACTTGTCTCAGATACCAGGAGCCCTGCCAATCTGGCTTTTGTATTCTAGGGGAGCTAGTCAAAGCCAAATTGTCTCACCCGACTATTTAGTCTGAAAACATACAGTCTTACCTGACCGTCAAAACTGCTTTATCAAAATTTGACTCAGATACCAGCACCCCTGCCAATTTTGCTTTTGCAGCCTAGGGGAGCTAGTCAAAGCCCAAAAGGCTCACCCGACTTTTCCATCTTAAAACATACAGCCCCATCTGGCCGCCAAAATTGATTTAGCAAAACTTGATTCAGATACCAGGAGCCCTGCCAATCTGGCTTTTGCAGCCTAGGGGAGCAGGTCAAAGCCAAATAGTCTAACCAGACTATTTAGTCTTAAAACATACAGTCTTACCTGGCCGTCAAAACTGCTTTATCAAAATTTGACTCAGATACCAGCACCCCTGCCAATTTTGCTTTTGCAGCCTAGGGGAGCTAGTCAAAGGCCAAAAGGCTCACCCGACTTTTCCATCTTAAAACATACAGCCCCATCTGGCCGCCAAAATTGATTTAGCAAAACTTGTTTCAGATACCAGGAGCCCTGCAAATCTGGCTTTTGCAGCCTAGGGGAGCAGGTCAAAGCCAAAAAGTCTAACCAGACTATTTAGTCTTAAAACATACAGCCTCACCTGGAAGTCAAAACTGCTTCACCAAAACTTGTCTCAGATACCAGGAGCCCTGCAAATAAGGCTTTTGCAGCCTAGGGGAGCTAGTCAAAGCCAAATAGTCGTACCCGACTATTTAGTCTTAAAACATTCAGCCTCACCTGGAAGTCAAAACTGCTTCACCAAAACTTGTCTCAGATACCAATAGCCCTGCCAATCTGGCATTTGCAGCCTAGGGAAGCTAGTCAAGGCCAAATAGTCTCACCCGACTATTTAATCTGAAAGCATACAGCCTCACCTGGAAGGCAAAACTGCTTTGCCAAAACCTGACCTGATACCAGGAGCCCTGCCAATCTGGCTTTTGCAGCCGAGGGGAACAAGTCAAAGCCAAACAGTCTCACTCGACTATTCCATCTTAAAACATACAGCCCCATCTGGCTGCCAAATTTGCTTTACCAAAATTTGTCTCAGATACCAGGAGCCCTGCCAATCTGGCATTTGCAGCCTAGGGGAGCAGGTCAAAGCCAAATAGTCTAACCAGACTATTTAGTCTTAAAACATACAGCCTCACCTGGAAGTCAAAACTGCTTTGTCTCAGATACCAGGAGCCCTGCCAATCTGGCTTTTGCAGCCTAGGGGAGCTAGTCAAAGCCAAATAGTCGTACCCGACTATTTAGTCTTAAAACATACAGTCTTACCTGGCCGTCAAAACTGCTTAATCAAAATTTGACTCAGATACCAGCACCCCTGCCAATCTTGCTTTTGCAGCCTAGGGGAGCTAGTCAAAGGCCAAAAGGCTCACCCGACTTTTCCATCTTAAAACATACAGCCCCATCTGGCCGCCAAAATTGCTTTATCAAAACTTGTCTCAGATACCAGGAGCCCTGCCAAACTGGCTTTTGCAGCCTAGGGGAGCTAGTCAAAGGCCAAAAGGCTCACCCGACTTTTCCATCTTAAAACATACAGCCCCATCTGGCCGCCAAAATTGCTTTATCAAAACTTGTCTCAGATACCAGGAGCCCTGCCAATCTGGCTTTTGCAGCCTAGGGGAGCTAGTCAAAGCCAAATAGTCGTACCTGACTATTTAGTCTTAAAACATACAGCCTCACCTGGAAGTCAAAACTGCTTCACAAAAACCTGTCTCAGATTCCAGGAGCCCTGCCAAACTGGCTTTTTGCAGCCTAGGGGAGTTAGTCAAAGCCAACTAGTCTCACCCGACTATCTAGTCTTGAAACATACAGCCTCACCTGGAAGTCAAAACTGCTTTACCAAAATTTGACTCAGATACCAGCACCCCTGCCAATCTTGCTTTTGCAGCCTAGGGGAGCTAGTCAAAGCCCAAAAGGCTCACCCGACTTTTCCATCTTAAAACATGCAGCCCCATCTGGCCGCCAAAATGTATTTAGCAAAACTTGTTTCAGATACCAGGAGCCCTGCCAATCTGGCTTTTGCAGCCTAGGGGAGTTAGTCAAAGCCAACTAGTCTCACCCGACTACTAAGTCTTAAAACAATCAGCCTCACCTGGAAGTCAAAACTGCTTCACCAAAACGTGTCTCAGATACCAGGAGCCCTGCCAATCTGGCATTTGCAGCCTAGGGAAGCTAGTCAAGGCCAAAAAGTCTCACCCGACAATTCCATCTTAAAACATACAGCCTCACCTGGAAGGCAAAACTGCTTTACAAAAACTCTTCTCAGATACCAGGAGCCCTGTCAATTTGGCATTGCAGCCTAGGGGAGCAGGTTAAAGCCAAATAGTCTAACCAGACTATTTAGTCTTAAAACATATGGCCTCACCTGGACGTCAAAACTGCTTTACCAAAATTTGTCTCAGATACCAGGAGCCCTGCCAATCTGGCTTTTGCAGCCTAGGGGAACAAGTCAAAGCCAAACAGTCTCACTAGACTATTCCATCTTAAAACATACAGCCCCATCTGGCTGCCAAATTTGCTTTACCAAAATTTGACTCAGATACCAGGAGCCCTGCCAATCTGGCTTTTGCAGCCTAGGGGAGCTAGTCAAAGGCAAAGAGTCGTACCTGACTATTTAGTCATAAAACATACAGTCTTACCTGACCGTCAAAACTGCCTTATCAAATTTTGACTCAGATACCAGGAGCCCTGCCAATCTGGCTTTTGCAGCCTAGGGGAGCTAGTCAAAGCCAAATAGTCGTACCCGACTATTTAGTCTTAAAACATTCAGCCCCACCTGGAAGTCAAAACGGCGTCACCAAAACTTGTCTCAGATACCAGGAGCCCAGCCAATCTGGCTTTTGCAGCCTAGGGGAGCTAGTCAAAGGCAAAGAGTCGTACCTGACTATTTAGTCATAAAACATACAGTCTTACCTGACCGTCAAAACTGCTTTATCAAAATTTGACTCAGATACCAGCACCCCTGCCAATTTTGCTTTTGCAGCCTAGGGGAGCTAGTCAAAGCCCAAAAGGCTCACCCGACTTTTCCATCTTAAAACATACAGCCCCATCTGGCCGCCAAAATTGATTTAGCAAAACTTGATTCAGATACCAGGAGCCCTGCCAATCTGGCTTTTGCAGCCTAGGGGAGCAGGTCAAAGCCAAATAGTCTAACCAGACTATTTAGTCTTAAAACATACAGCCTCACCTGGAAGTCAAAACTGCTTCACCAAAACTTGTCTCAGATACCAGGAGCCCCGCCAATCTGGCATTTGCAGCCTAGGGGAGCAGGTCAAAGCCAAATAGTCTAACCAGACTATTTAGTCTTAAAACATACAGCCGCACCTGGAAGTCAAAACTGCTTCACCAAAACTTGTCTCTGATACCAGGAGCCCTGCCAATCTGGCTTTTGCAGCCTAGGGGAGACTAGTCAAAGCCAAATAGTCTCACCCGACTATTTAGTCTTAAAACATACAGCCTCACCTTGAAGTCAAAACTGCTTCACCAAAACTTGTCTCAGATACCAGGAGCCCCGCCAATCTGGCATTTGCAGCCTAGGGGAGCTAGTCAAAGCCAAATAGTCTCACGGGACTTTTCCATCTTAAAACATACAGCCTTACCTGGCCGTCAAAACTGCTTTACCAAGACTTGTCTCAGATACCAGGAGCCCTGCCAAACTGGCTTTTGTAGCCTAGGGGAACTAGTCAAAGCCAAATAGTCTCACCCGACTATTTAGTCTTAAAACATACAGGCTCACCTGGAAGTCAAAACTGCTTTGCCAAAACCTGACTTGATACCAGGAGCCCTGCCAATCTGGCTTTTACAGACTAGGGGAGCTAGTCAAAGCCAAATAGTCGTACCCGACTATTTAGTCTTAAAACATTCAGCCTCACCTGAAAGTCAAAACTGCTTCACCAAAACTTGTCTCAGATACCAGAAGCCCTGCCAATCTGGCTTTTGCAGCCTAGGGGAGCTAGTCAAAGCCAAATAGTCTCACCCGACTATTTAGTCTGAAAACATACAGCCTCACCTGGAAGTCAAAACTGCTTTGCCGTAACTTGACTCAGATGCCTGCACCCCTGCCAATCTGGCTTTTGCAGCCGAGGGGAACAAGTCAAAGCCAAACAGTCTCACTCGACTATTCCATCTTAAAACATACAGCCCCATCTGGCTGCCAAATTTGCTTTACCAAAATTTGTCTCAGATACCAGGAGCCCTGCCAATCTGGCATTTGCAGCCTAGGGGAGCAGGTCAAAGCCAAATAGTCTAACCAGACTATTTAGTCTTAAAACATACAGCCTCACCTGGAAGTCAAAACTGCTTCACCAAAACTTGTCTCAGATACCAGGAGCCCTGCAAATCTGGCTTTTGCAGCCTAGGGGAGCTAGTCAAAGCCAAATAGTCGTACCCGACTATTTAGTCTTAAAACATACAGTCTTACCTGGCCGTCAAAACTGCTTTATCAAAATTTGACTCAGATACCAGCACCCCTGCCAATTTTGCTTTTGCAGCCTAGGGGAGCTAGTCAAAGCCCAAAAGGCTCACCCGACTTTTCCATCTTAAAACATTCAGCCCCACCTGGAAGTCAAAACTGCGTCACCAAAACTTGTCTCAGATACCAGGAGCCCCGCCAATCTGGCTTTTGCAGCCTAGGGGAGCTAGTCAAAGGCAAAGAGTCGTACCTGACTATTTAGTCATAAAACATACAGTCTTACCTGACCGTCAAAACTGCTTTATCAAAATTTGACTCAGATACCAGCACCCCTGCCAATTTTGCTTTTGCAGCCTAGGGGAGCTAGTCAAAGCCCAAAAGGCTCACCCGACTTTTCCATCTTAAAACATACAGCCCCATCTGGCCGCCAAAATTGATTTAGCAAAACTTGATTCAGATACCAGGAGCCCTGCCAATCTGGCTTTTGCAGCCTAGGGGAGCAGGTCAAAGCCAAATAGTCTAACCAGACTATTTAGTCTTAAAACATACAGCCTCACCTGGAAGTCAAAACTGCTTCACCAAAACTTGTCTCAGATACCAGAAGCCCTGCCAATCTGGCTTTTGCAGCCTAGGGGAGCTAGTCAAAGCCAAATAGTCGTACCCGACTATTTAGTCTTAAAACATTCAGCCTCACCTGGAAGTCAAAACTGCTTCACCAAAACTTGTCTCAGATACCAATAGCCCTGCCAATCTGGCATTTGCAGCCTAGGGAAGCTAGTCAAGGCCAAATAGTCTCACCCGACCATTTAATCTGAAAGCATACAGCCTCACCTGGAAGGCAAAACTGCTTTGCCAAAACCTGACCTGATATCAGGAGCCCTGCCAATCTGGACGTCAAAACTGCTTTACCAAAATTTGTCTCAGATACCAGGAGCCCTGCCAATCTGGCATTTGCAGCCTAGGGGAGCAGGTCAAAGCCAAATAGTCTCACCCGACTTATTTAGTATTAAAACATACAGCCTCACCTGAAAGTCAAATCTGCTTCACCAAAACTTGTCTCAGACCAGGAGCCCTGCCAATCTGGCTTTTGTATTCTAGGGGAGCTAGTCAAAGCCAAATTGTCTCACCCGACTATTTAGTCTGAAAACATACAGCCTCACCTGGAAGTCAAAACTGCTTTGCCGTAACTTGACTCAGATGCCTGCACCCCTGCCAATCTGGCTTTTGCAGCCGAGGGGAACAAGTCAAAGCCAAACAGTCTCACTCGACTATTCCATCTTAAAACATACAGCCCCATCTGGCTGCCAAATTTGCTTTACCAAAATTTGTCTCAGATACCAGGAGCCCTGCCAATCTGGCATTTGCAGCCTAGGGGAGCTAGTCAAAGGCCAAAAGGCTCACCCGACTTTTCCATCTTAAAATATACAGCCCCATCTGGCCGCCAAAATTGATTTAGCAAAACTTGTTTCAGATACCAGGAGCCCTGCCAATCTGGCTTTTGCAGCCTAGGGGGAGCAGGTCAAAGCCAAATAGTCTAACCAGACTATTTAGTCTTAAAACATACAGCCTCACCTGGAAGTCAAAACTGCTTCACCAAAACTTGTCTCAGATACCAGGAGCCCTGCAAATCTGGCTTTTGCAGCCTAGGGGAGCTAGTCAAAGCCAAATAGTCGTACCCGACTATTTAGTCTTAAAACATTCAGCCTCACCTGGAAGTCAAAACTGCTTCACCAAAACTTGTCTCAGATACCAATAGCCCTGCCAATCTGGCATTTGCAGCCTAGGGAAGCTAGTCAAGGCCAAATAGTCTCACCCGACTATTTAATCTGAAAGCATACAGCCTCACCTGGAAGGCAAAACTGCTTTGCCAAAACCTGACCTGATACCAGGAGCCCTGCCAATCTGGCTTTTGCAGCCGAGGGGAACAAGTCAAAGCCAAACAGTCTCACTCGACTATTCCATCTTAAAACATACAGCCCCATCTGGCTGCCAAATTTGCTTTACCTAAATTTGTCTCAGATACCAGGAGCCCTGCCAATCTGGCATTTGCAGCCTAGGGGAGCAGGTCAAAGCCAAATAGTCTAACCAGACTATTTAGTCTTAAAACATACAGCCTCACCTGGAAGTCAAAACTGCTTTACCAAAATTTGTCTCAGATACCAGGAGCCCTGCCAATCTGGCTTTTGCAGCCTAGGGGAGCTAGTCAAAGCCAAATAGTCGTACCCGACTATTTAGTCTTAAAACATACAGTCTTACCTGGCCGTCAAAACTGCTTAATGAAAATTTGACTCAGATACCAGCACCCCTGCCAATCTTGCTTTTGCAGCCTAGGGGAGCTAGTCAAAGGCCAAAAGGCTCACCCGACTTTTCCATCTTAAAACATACAGCCCCATCTGGCCGCCAAAATTGCTTTATCAAAACTTGTCTCAGATACCAGGAGCCCTGCCAAACTGGCTTTTGCAGCCTAGGGGAGCTAGTCAAAGGCCAAAAGGCTCACCCGACTTTTCCATCTTAAAACATACAGCCCCATCTGGCCGCCAAAATTGCTTTATCAAAACTTGTCTCAGATACCAGGAGCCCTGCCAATCTGGCTTTTGCAGCCTAGGGGAGCTAGTCAAAGCCAAATAGTCGTACCTGACTATTTAGTCTTAAAACATACAGCCTCACCTGGAAGTCAAAACTGCTTCACAAAAACCTGTCTCAGATTCCAGGAGCCCTGCCAAACTGGCTTTTGCAGCCTAGGGGGAGTTAGTCAAAGCCAACTAGTCTCACCCGACTATCTAGTCTTGAAACATACAGCCTCACCTGGAAGTCAAAACTGCCTTACCAAAATTTGACTCAGATACCAGCACCCCTTCGAATCTTGCTTTTGCAGCCCAGGGGAGCTAGTCAAAGCCCAAAGGCTCACCCGACTTTTCCATCTTAAAACATACAGCCCCATCTGGCCGCCAAAATTGATTTAGCAAAACTTGTCTCAGATACCAGGAGCCCTGCCAATCTGGCTTTTGCAGCCTAGGGAAACTAGTCAAAGCCAAATAGTCTAACCCGACTTTTCCATCTTAAAACATACAGCCCCATCTGGCCGCCAAAATTGCTTTAGCAAAATTTGTCTCAGATACCAGGAGCCCTGCCAATCTGGCTTTTGCAGCCAAGGGAGTTAGTCAAAGCCAACTATTCTCACCCGACTATTTAGTCTTGAAACATACAGCCTCACCTGGAAGTCAAAACTGCCTTACCAAAATTTGACTCAGATACCAGCACCCCTTCGAATCTTGCTTTTGCAGCCTAGGGAAGCTAGTCTAAGCCAAAAAGTCTCACCCGACTTTTCCATCTTAAAACATACAGCCCCATCTGGCTGCCAAATTTGCTTTAGCAAAACTTGTCTCAGATACCAGGAGCCCTGCCAATCTGGCTTTTGAAGCCTAGGGGAGCAAGTCAAAGCCAAATAGTCTCACCCGACTGATTAGTCTTAAAACATACAGGGGAACAAGTCAAAGCCAAATAGTCTCACCCGACTTTTTAATCTTTAAACATACAGCCCCATCTGGCCAAAAACTGCTCTAGCAAAAACTTGTCTCAGATACCAGGAGCCCTGCCAATCTGGCTTTTGCAGCCTAGGAAGCTAGTCTAAGCCAAAAAGTCTCACCCGACTTTTCCATCTTAAAACATACAGCCCCATCTGGCTGCCAAATTTGCTTTAGCAAAACTTGTCTCAGATACCAGAAGCCCCGCCAATCTGGCTTTTTGAAGCCTAGGGGACCAAGTCAAGCCAAATAGTCTCACCCGACTGATTAGTCTTAAAACATACAGGGGAACAAGTCAAAGCCAAATAGTCTCACCCGACTTTTGCATTTTAAGACATACAGCCCCATCTGGCCACCAAAACTGCTCTAGCAAAACTTGTCTCTGATACCAGGAGCCCTGCCAATCTGGCTTTTATAGCCTAGGGGGAGCAAGTCATAGCCAAATAGTCTCACCCGACTATTTAGTCTTAAAACATACAGCCTCACCTGGAAGTCAAAGCTGCTTCACCAAAACTTGTCTCAGATACCAGGAGCCCTGCAAATCTGGCTTTTGATTTTGCCAAGGGGAGCTAGTCAAAGCCAAATAGTCTCACCCGACAATTCCATCTTAAAACATACAGCCTCACCTGGAAGGCAAAACTGCTTTACAAAAACTCTTCTCAAATACCAGGAGCCCTGTCAATTTGGCATTGCAGCCTAGGGGAGCAGCTCAAAGCCAAATAGTCTCACCCGTCTATTTACTCTGAAAACATACAGTCTCACCTGGAAAGCAAAACTGCTTTACAAAAATTTGTCTCAGATACCAGGAGCCCTGCCAAACTGGCTTTTGCAGCCTAGGGGAGCAGGTCAAAGCCAAATAGTCTCACCCCTCTATTTAGTCTGAAAACATACAGCCTTACCTGGCCGTGAAAACTGCTTTACCAAGACTTGACTCAGATACCAGGACCCCTGCCAATCTGGCATTTGCAGCCTAGGGAAGCTAGTCTAAGCCAAAAAGTCTCACCCGACTTTTCCATCTTAAAACATACAGCCCCATCTGGCTGCCAAATTTGCTTTAGCAAAACTTGTCTCAGATACCAGAAGCCCCGCCAATCTGGCTTTTGAAGCCTAGGGGACCAAGTCAAGCCAAATAGTCTCACCCGACTGATTAGTCTTAAAACATACAGGGGAACAAGTCAAAGCCAAATAGTCTCACCCGACTTTTGCATTTTAAGACATACAGCCCCATCTGGCCACCAAAACTGCTTTATCAAAACTTGTCTCAGATACCAGGAGCCCTGCCAAACTGGCTTTTGCAGCCTAGGGGAGCTAGTCAAAGGCCAAAAGGCTCACCCGACTTTTCCATCTTAAAACATACAGCCCCATCTGGCCGCCAAAATTGCTTTATCAAAACTTGTCTCAGATACCAGGAGCCCTGCCAATCTGGCTTTTGCAGCCTAGGGGAGCTAGTCAAAGCCAAATAGTCGTACCTGACTATTTAGTCTTAAAACATACAGCCTCACCTGGAAGTCAAAACTGCTTCACAAAAACCTGTCTCAGATTCCAGGAGCCCTGCCAAACTGGCTTTTGCAGCCTAGGGGAGTTAGTCAAAGCCAACTAGTCTCACCCGACTATCTAGTCTTGAAACATACAGCCTCACCTGGAAGTCAAAACTGCCTTACCAAAATTTGACTCAGATACCAGCACCCCTTCGAATCTTGCTTTTGCAGCCCAGGGGAGCTAGTCAAAGCCCAAAGGCTCACCCGACTTTTCCATCTTAAAACATACAGCCCCATCTGGCCGCCAAAATTGATTTAGCAAAACTTGTCTCAGATACCAGGAGCCCTGCCAATCTGGCTTTTGCAGCCTAGGGAAACTAGTCAAAGCCAAATAGTCTAACCCGACTTTTCCATCTTAAAACATACAGCCCCATCTGGCCGCCAAAATTGCTTTAGCAAAATTTGTCTCAGATACCAGGAGCCCTGCCAATCTGGCTTTTGCAGCCAAGGGGAGTTAGTCAAAGCCAACTATTCTCACCCGACTATTTAGTCTTGAAACATACAGCCTCACCTGGAAGTCAAAACTGCCTTACCAAAATTTGACTCAGATACCAGCACCCCTTCGAATCTTGCTTTTGCAGCCTAGGGAAGCTAGTCTAAGCCAAAAAGTCTCACCCGACTTTTCCATCTTAAAACATACAGCCCCATCTGGCTGCCAAATTTGCTTTAGCAAAACTTGTCTCAGATACCAGGAGCCCTGCCAATCTGGCTTTTGAAGCCTAGGGGAGCAAGTCAAAGCCAAATAGTCTCACCCGACTGATTAGTCTTAAAACATACAGGGGAACAAGTCAAAGCCAAATAGTCTCACCCGACTTTTTAATCTTTAAACATACAGCCCCATCTGGCCGCCAAAACTGCTCTAGCAAAACTTGTCTCAGATACCAGGAGCCCTGCCAATCTGGCTTTTGCAGCCTAGGGAAGCTAGTCTAAGCCAAAAAGTCTCACCCGACTTTTCCATCTTAAAACATACAGCCCCATCTGGCTGCCAAATTTGCTTTAGCAAAACTTGTCTCAGATACCAGAAGCCCCGCCAATCTGGCTTTTGAAGCCTAGGGGACCAAGTCAAGCCAAATAGTCTCACCCGACTGATTAGTCTTAAAACATACAGGGGAACAAGTCAAAGCCAAATAGTCTCACCCGACTTTTGCATTTTAAGACATACAGCCCCATCTGGCCACCAAAACTGCTCTAGCAAAACTTGTCTCTGATACCAGGAGCCCTGCCAATCTGGCTTTTATAGCCTAGGGGAGCAAGTCATAGCCAAATAGTCTCACCCGACTATTTAGTCTTAAAACATACAGCCTCACCTGGAAGTCAAAGCTGCTTCACCAAAACTTGTCTCAGATACCAGGAGCCCTGCAAATCTGGCTTTTGATTTTGCCAAGGGGAGCTAGTCAAAGCCAAATAGTCTCACCCGACAATTCCATCTTAAAACATACAGCCTCACCTGGAAGGCAAAACTGCTTTACAAAAACTCTTCTCAAATACCAGGAGCCCTGTCAATTTGGCATTGCAGCCTAGGGGAGCAGCTCAAAGCCAAATAGTCTCACCCGTCTATTTACTCTGAAAACATACAGTCTCACCTGGAAAGCAAAACTGCTTTACAAAAATTTGTCTCAGATACCAGGAGCCCTGCCAAACTGGCTTTTGCAGCCTAGGGGAGCAGGTCAAAGCCAAATAGTCTCACCCCTCTATTTAGTCTGAAAACATACAGCCTTACCTGGCCGTGAAAACTGCTTTACCAAGACTTGACTCAGATACCAGGACCCCTGCCAATCTGGCATTTGCAGCCTAGGGAAGCTAGTCTAAGCCAAAAAGTCTCACCCGACTTTTCCATCTTAAAACATACAGCCCCATCTGGCTGCCAAATTTGCTTTAGCAAAACTTGTCTCAGATACCAGAAGCCCCGCCAATCTGGCTTTTGAAGCCTAGGGGACCAAGTCAAGCCAAATAGTCTCACCCGACTGATTAGTCTTAAAACATACAGGGGAACAAGTCAAAGCCAAATAGTCTCACCCGACTTTTGCATTTTAAGACATACAGCCCCATCTGGCCACCAAAACTGCTCTAGCAAAACTTGTCTCTGATACCAGGAGCCCTGCCAATCTGGCTTTTACAGCCTAGGGGAGCAAGTCAAAGCCAAATAGTCTCACCCGACTATTTAGTCTTAAAACATACAGGGGAACAAGTCAAAGCCAAACAGTCTCACCCGACTTTTGCATTTTAAAACATACAGCCCCATCTGACCGCCAAAATTGCTTTAGCAAAACTTGTCTCAGATACCAGGAGCCCCGCCAATCTGGCTTTTGCAGCCTAGGGGAGCTAGTCAAAGCCAAATAGTCTCACCCGACAATTTAGTCTTAAAACATACAGCCTCACCTGGAAGTCAAAATTGCTTCACCAAAACTTCTCTTATATACCAGGAGCCCTGCCAATCTGGCTTTTGCAGCCTAGTGGAGCTAGTCAAAGCCAAATAGTCTGGCTGCCAAATTTGCTTTAGCAAAACTTGTCACAGATACCAGGAGCCCTGCCAATCTGGCTTTTGAAGCCTAGGGGAGCAAGTCAAAGCCAAATAGTCTCACCCGACTGATTAGTCTTAAAACATACAGGGGAACAAGTCAAAGCCAAATAGTCTCACCCGACTTTTGCATTTTAAAACATACAGCCCCATCTGGCCGCCAAAACTGCTCTAGCAAAACTTGTCTCAGATACCAGGAGCCCCGCCAATCTGGCTTTTGCAACCTAGGGGAGCTAGTCAAAGCCAAATAGTCTCACCCGACAATTTAGTCTTAAAACATACAGCCTCACCTGGAAGTCAAAATTGCTTCACCAAAACTTCTCTTATATACCAGGAGCCCTGCCAATCTGGCTTTTGCAGCCTAGTGGAGCTAGTCAAAGCCAAATAGTCTGGCTGCCAAATTTGCTTTAGCAAAACTTGTCTCAGATACCAGGAGCCCTGCCAATCTGGCTTTTGAAGCCTAGGGGAGCAAGTCAAAGCCAAATAGTCTCACCCGACTTTTCCATCTTAAAACATACAGCCCCATCTGGCTGCCAAATTTGCTTTAGCAAAACTTGTCTCAGATACCAGAAGCCCCGCCAATCTGGCTTTTGAAGCCTAGGGGAGCAAGTCAAAGCCAAATAGTCTCACCCGACTGATTAGTCTTAAAACATACAGGGGAACAAGTCAAAGCCAAATAGTCTCACCCGACTTTTGCATTTTAAGACATACAGCCCCATCTGGCCACCAAAACTGCTCTAGCAAAACTTGTCTCTGATACCAGGAGCCCTGCCAATCTGGCTTTTGCAGCCTAGGGGAGCAAGTCAAAGCCAAATAGTCTCACCCGACAATTTAGTCTTAAAACATACAGCCTCACCTGGAAGTCAAAATTGCTTCACCAAAACTTCTCTTATATACCAGGAGCCCTGCCAATCTGGCTTTTGCAGCCTAGTGGAGCTAGTCAAAGCCAAATAGTCTGGCTGCCAAATTTGCTTTAGCAAAACTTGTCTCAGATACCAGGAGCCCTGCCAATCTGGCTTTTGAAGCCTAGGGGAGCAAGTCAAAGCCAAATAGTCTCACCCGACTTTTCCATCTTAAAACATACAGCCCCATCTGGCTGCCAAATTTGCTTTAGCAAAACTTGTCTCAGATACCAGAAGCCCCGCCAATCTGGCTTTTGAAGCCTAGGGGAGCAAGTCAAAGCCAAATAGTCTCACCCGACTGATTAGTCTTAAAACATACAGGGGAACAAGTCAAAGCCAAATAGTCTCACCCGACTTTTGCATTTTAAGACATACAGCCCCATCTGGCCGCCAAAACTGCTCTAGCAAAACTTGTCTCAGATACCAGGAGCCCTGCCAATCTGGCTTTTGCAGCCTAGGGGAGCTAGTCAAAGCCAAATAGTCTCACCCGACTTTTTAATCTTTAAACATACAGCCTCATCTGGCCACCAAAACTGCTCTAGCAAAACTTGTCTCTGATACCAGGAGCCCTGCCAATCTGGCTTTTGCAGCCTAGGGGAGCAAGTCAAAGCCAAATAGTCTCACCCGACTATTTAGTCTTAAAACATACAGCCTCACCTGGAAGTCAAAGCTGCTTCACCAAAACTTGTCTCAGATACCAGGAGCCCTGCCAATCTGGCATTTGCAGCCTAGGGAAGCTAGTCAAGCCAAAAAGTCTCACCCGACTTTTCCATCTTAAAACATACAGCCCCATCTGGCTGCCAAATTTGCTTTAGCAAAACTTGTCTCAGATACCAGAAGCCCCGCCAATCTGGCTTTTGAAGCCTAGGGGAGCAAGTCAAAGCCAAATAGTCTCACCCGACTGATTAGTCTTAAAACATACAGGGGAACAAGTCAAAGCCAAATAGTCTCACCCGACTTTTGCATTTTAAGACATACAGCCCCATCTGGCCACCAAAACTGCTCTAGCAAAACTTGTCTCTGATACCAGGAGCCCTGCCAATCTGGCTTTTGCAGCCTAGGGGAGCAAGTCAAAGCCAAATAGTCTCACCCGACTATTTAGTCTTAAAACATACAGCCTCACCTGGAAGTCAAAGCTGCTTCACCAAAACTTGTCTCAGATACCAGGAGCCCTGCCAATCTGGCTTTTGCAGCCTAGTGGAGCTAGTCAAAGCCAAATAGTCTGGCTGCCAAATTTGCTTTAGCAAAACTTGTCTCAGATACCAGGAGCCCTGCCAATCTGGCTTTTGAAGCCTAGGGGAGCAAGTCAAAGCCAAATAGTCTCACCCGACTGATTAGTCTTAAAACATACAGGGGAACAAGTCAAAGCCAAATAGTCTCACCCGACTTTTGCATTTTAAAACATACAGCCCCATCTGGCCACCAAAACTGCTCTAGCAAAACTTGTCTCTGATACCAGGAGCCCTGCCAATCTGGCTTTTATAGCCTAGGGGAGCAAGTCAAAGCCAAATAGTCTCACCCGACAATTTAGTCTTAAAACATACAGCCTCACCTGGAAGTCAAAATTGCTTCACCAAAACTTCTCTTATATACCAGGAGCCCTGCCAATCTGGCTTTTGCAGCCTAGTGGAGCTAGTCAAAGCCAAATAGTCTGGCTGCCAAATTTGCTTTAGCAAAACTTGTCTCAGATACCAGGAGCCCTGCCAATCTGGCTTTTGCAGCCTAGGGGAGCTAGTCAAAGCCAAATAGTCTCACCCGACTTTTTAATCTTTAAACATACAGCCTCACCTGGAAGTCAAAACTGCTTTACCAAAACTTGTCTCAGATACCAGGAGCCCTGCCAATCTGGCTTTTGCAGCCTAGGGAAGCTAGTCTAAGCCAAAAAGTCTCACCCGACTTTTCCATCTTAAAACATACAGCCCCATCTGGCTGCCAAATTTGCTTTAGCAAAACTTGTCTCAGATACCAGGAGCCCTGCCAATCTGGCTTTTGAAGCCTAGGGGAGCAAGTCAAAGCCAAATAGTCTCACCCGACTGATTAGTCTTAAAACATACAGGGGAACAAGTCAAAGCCAAATAGTCTCACCCGACTTTTTAATCTTTAAACATACAGCCCCATCTGGCCGCCAAAACTGCTCTAGCAAAACTTGTCTCAGATACCAGGAGCCCTGCCAATCTGGCTTTTGCAGCCTAGGGAAGCTAGTCAAAGCCAAAAAGTCTCACCCGACTTTTCCATCTTAAAACATACAGCCCCATCTGGCTGCCAAATTTGCTTTAGCAAAACTTGTCTCAGATACCAGGAGCCCTGCCAATCTGGCTTTTGAAGCCTAGGGGAGCAAGTCAAAGCCAAATAGTCTCACCCGACTGATTAGTCTTAAAACATACAGGGGAACAAGTCAAAGCCAAATAGTCTCACCCGACTTTTGCATTTTAAGACATACAGCCCCATCTGGCCACCAAAACTGCTCTAGCAAAACTTGTCTCTGATACCAGGAGCCCCTGCCAATCTGGCTTTTATAGCCTAGGGGAGCAAGTCATAGCCAAATAGTCTCACCCGACAATTTAGTCTTAAAACATACAGCCTCACCTGGAAGTCAAAACTGCTTCACCAAAACTTGTCTCAGATACCAGGAGCCCTGCAAATCTGGCTTTTGATTTTGCCTAGGGGAGCTAGTCAAAGCCAAATAGTCTCACCCGACAATTCCATCTTAAAACATACAGCCTCACCTGGAAGGCAAAACTGCTTTACAAAAACTCTTCTCAAATACCAGGAGCCCTGTCAATTTGGCATTTGCAGCCTAGGGGAGCAGCTCAAAGCCAAATAGTCTCACCCGACTATTTACTCTGAAAACATACAGTCTCACCTGGAAAGCAAAACTGCTTTACAAAATTTGTCTCAGATACCAGGAGCCCTGCCAATCTGGCTTTTGCAGCCTAGGGGAGCAAGTCAAAGCCAAATAGTCTCACCCCTCTATTTAGTCTGAAAACATACAGCCTTACCTGGCCGTGAAAACTGCTTTACCAAGACTTGACTCAGATACCAGGACCCCTGCCAATCTGGCATTTGCAGCCTAGGGAAGCTAGTCTAAGCCAAAAGTCTCACCCGACTTTTCCATCTTAAAACATACAGCCCCATCTGGCTGCCAAATTTGCTTTAGCAAAACTTGTCTCAAAACAACCCCCAAACCCCCCAAAACTGCTTTACAAAACTTGTCTCAGATACAGCCCTGCCAATCTGGCTTTTGAAGCCTAGGGGACCAAGTCAAGCCAAATAGTCTCACCCGACTATTTAGTCTTAAAACATACAGCGGGAACAAGTCAAAGCCAAATAGTCTCACCCGACTTTTGCATTTTAAGACATACAGCCCCATCTGGCCACCAAAACTGCTCTAGCAAAACTTGTCTCTGATACCAGGAGCCCTGCCAATCTGGCTTTTACAGCCTAGGGGAGCAAGTCAAAGCCAAATAGTCTCACCCGACTATTTAGTCTTAAAACATACAGGGGAACAAGTCAAAGCCAAACAGTCTCACCCGACTTTTGCATTTTAAAACATACAGCCCCATCTGACCGCCAAAATTGCTTTAGCAAAACTTGTCTCAGATACCAGGAGCCCCGCCAATCTGGCTTTTGCAGCCTAGGGGAGCTAGTCAAAGCCAAATAGTCTCACCCGACAATTTAGTCTTAAAACATACAGCCTCACCTGGAAGTCAAAATTGCTTCACCAAAACTTCTCTTAGATACCAGGAGCCCTGCCAATCTGGCTTTTGCAGCCTAGTGGAGCTAGTCAAAGCCAAATAGTCTTAAGGCTGCCAAATTTGCTTTAGCAAAACTTGTCACAGATACCAGGAGCCCTGCCAATCTGGCTTTTGAAGCCTAGGGGAGCAAGTCAAAGCCAAATAGTCTCACCCGACTGATTAGTCTTAAAACATACAGGGGAACAAGTCAAAGCCAAATAGTCTCACCCGACTTTTGCATTTTAAAACATACAGCCCCATCTGGCCGCCAAAACTGCTCTAGCAAAACTTGTCTCAGATACCAGGAGCCCCTGCCAATCTGGCTTTTGCAACCTAGGGGAGCTAGTCAAAGCCAAATAGTCTCACCCGACAATTTAGTCTTAAAACATACAGCCTCACCTGGAAGTCAAAACTGCTTCACCAAAACTTCTCTTATATACCAGGAGCCCTGCCAATCTGGCTTTTGCAGCCTAGTGGAGCTAGTCAAAGCCAAATAGTCTCCCCCATATTATTTCTTCAAAAAATATGGCCCCCTCTGGACGTCACTGCCAAATTTGCTTTAGCAAAACTTGTCTCAGATACCAGGAGCCCTGCCAATCTGGCTTTTGCAGCCTAGGGGAGCAAGTCAAAGCCAAATAGTCTCACCCGACTTTTCCATCTTAAAACATACAGCCTCACCTGGCTGCCAAATTTGCTTTAGCAAAACTTGTCTCAGATACCAGAAGCCCTGCCAATCTGGCTTTTGCAGCCTAGGGGAGCAAGTCAAAGCCAAATAGTCTCACCCGACTGATTAGTCTTAAAACATACAGGGGAACAAGTCAAAGCCAAATAGTCTCACCCGACTTTCCATCTTAAGACATACAGCCCCATCTGGCCACCAAAACTGCTTTAGCAAAATTTGTCTCAGATACCAGGAGCCCTGCCAATCTGGCTTTTGCAGCCTAGGGGGAGCAAGTCAAAGCCAAATAGTCTCACCCGACTATTTAGTCTTAAAACATACAGCCTCACCTGGAAGTCAAAACTGCTTCACCAAAACTTCTCTTATATACCAGGAGCCCTGCCAATCTGGCTTTTGCAGCCTAGGGGAGCTAGTCAAAGCCAAATAGTCTCACCCGACTTTTCCTAGCTTAAAACTTGTCTCAGATACCACCCCCCCAATTTGTTTTGAAGCCTAGGGGAGCTAGTCAAAGCCAAATGTCTCACCCGACTATTTCATCTTAAAACATACAGTCCACCTGGACGTCAAAACTGCTTTACCAAAACTTGTCTCAGATACCAGGAGCCCTGCCAATCTGGCTTTTGCAAGGGGAGTAAGTCAAAGCCAAATAGTCTCACCCGACTTTTCTCATATCTTTAGAAAACATACAGTCTCACCTGGACGTCAAAACTGCTTTACCAAAACTTGTCTCAGATACCAGGAGCCCCGCCAATCTGGCATTTGCAGCCTAGGGGAGCTAGTTCAAAGCCAAATAGTCTCACCCGACTATACCATCTTAAAACATACAGCCTCACCTGGACGTCAAAACTGCTTTACCAAAACTTGTCTCAGATACCAGGAGCCCTGCCAATCTGGCTTTTGCAGCCTAGGGGAGCTAGTCAAAGCCAAATAGTCTCACCCGACTATTTCCAGTCTTAAACATACAGCCTCACCTGGAAGTCAAAACTGCTTTACCAAAACTTGACTCAGATACCAGGAGCCCTGCCAATCTGGCTTTTGCAGCCTAGGGGGACTAGTCAAAGCCAAATAGTCTCACCCGACTTTTCATTTTTAAAAACATACAGCCCCACCTGGCCAGCCAAAACTGCTTTACCAAAACTTGTCTCAGATACCAGGAGCCCTGCCAATCTGGCTTTTGCAGCCTAGGGGGAGCTAGTCAGAGCCAAATAGTGTCACCCGACTATTTAGTCTGAAAACATACAGACTCACCTGGAAGTCAAAACTGCTTCACCAAAACTTGT
Organism: Drosophila littoralis; assembly: GCA_018903485.1. Classification (NCBI taxonomy): domain Eukaryota; kingdom Metazoa; phylum Arthropoda; class Insecta; order Diptera; family Drosophilidae; genus Drosophila; species Drosophila littoralis. Next base: position 104,356 of record JAEIGF010000631.1, on the reverse strand, counting down.
CTCAGATACCAGGAGCCCTGCCAATCTGGCATTTGCAGCCTAGGGGAGCTAGTCAAAGCCAAATAGTCTCACCCGACTATTTAGTCTTGAAACATACAGCCTCACCTGGAAGTCAAAACTGCTTTACCAAAATTTGACTCAGATACCAGGAGCCCCGCCAATCTGGCATTTTAAAGCATAGGGGAGCTAGTCAAAGCCCAAATAGTCTCACCAGACTATTCCATCTTAAAACATACAGCCCCATCTGGCCGTCAAAACTGCTTTACCAAAATTTGTCTCAGATACCAGGAGCCCTGCCAATCTGACATTTGCAGCCTAGGGGAGCTAGTCAAAGCCAAATAGTCTCACCCGACTATTTAGTCTGAAAACATACAGACTCACCTGGACGTCAAAACTGCTTCACCAAAACTTGTCTCAGATACCAGGAGCCCTGCCAATCTGGCTTTTGCAGCCTAGGGGAGCTAGTCAAAGCCAAATAGTCTCACCCGACTATTTAGTCTTGAAACATACGGCCTCACCTGGGAAGTCAAAACTGCTTTCTCAGATACCAGGAGCCCTGCCAATCTGGCTTTTGCAGCCTAAGGGAGCTAGTCAAAGCCAAATAGTCTCACCCGACTTTTCCATCTTAAAACATACAGCCTCACCTGGAAGTCAAAACTGCTTTACCAAAACTTGTCTCAGATACCAGGAGCCCTGCCAATCTGGCTTTTGCAGCCTAGGGGAGCTAGTCAAAGCCAAATAGTCTCACCCGACTATTTAGTCTGAAAACATACAGACTCACCTGGACGTCAAAACTGCTTTACCAAAACTTGTCTCAGATACCAGGAGCCCCGCCAATCTGGCATTTGCAGCCTAGGGAGTAAGTCAAAGCCAAATTGTCTCACCCGACTATTTAGTCTTAAAACATACAGCCTCACCTGGAAGTCAAAACTGCTTCACCAAAACTTGTCTCAGATACCAGGAGCCCTGCCAATCTGGCTTTTGCAGCCTAGGGAGCTAGTCAAAGCCAAATAGTCTCACCCGACTATTTAGTCTTAAAACATACAGCCTCACCTGGAAGTCAAAACTGCTTTACCAAATCTTGACTCAGATACCAGGAGCCCTGCCAATCTGGCTTTTGCAGCCCTAGGGGAGCTATTTTAAAGTACTTAAAACATACAGACTCACCTGGACGTCAAATGACTTTTACAAAGTTTATCTCAGATACCAGACCCTGCCAATCTGGCTTTTACCGACTAGTCAAAGCACCAAAGTCTCACCCGACTATTTAGTCTTAAAACATACAGCCTCACCTGGACGTCAAAACTGCTTTACCAAAACTTGTCTCAGATACCAGGAGCCCTGCCAATCTGGCTTTTGCAGCCTAGGGGAGTTAGTCAAAGCCAACTAGTCTCACCCGACTATTTAGTCTTAAAACATACAGCCTCACCTGGAAGTCAAAACTGCTTCATCAAAACTTGACTCAGGATACCAGGAGCCCTGCCAATCTGGCTTTTGCAGCCTAAGGGAGCTAGTCAAAGCCCAAATAGGCTCACCCGACTTTTCCATCTTAAAACATACAGCCCCACCTGGCGTCAAAACTGCTTTACCAAGACTTGTCTCAGATACCAGGAGCCCTGCCAATCTGGCTTTTACAGACTGAGGGAGGTAGTCAAAGCCAAAAATTAGTCTCACCTGACTATTTAGTCTGAAAACATACAGACTCACCTGGACGTCAAAACTGCTTTACCAAAATTTATCTCCAGATACCAGAAGCCCGCCCAATCTGGCTTTTGCAGCCTAGGGGAGTTAGTCAAAGCCAAATAGTCTCACCCGACTATTTAGTCTTAAAACATACAGCCTCACCTGGAAGTCAAAACTGCTTCACCAAAACTTGTCTCAGATACCAGGAGCCCCGCCAATCTGGCATTTGCAGCCTAGGGGAGCTAGTCAAAGCCAAATAGTCTCACCCGACTATTTAGTCTTAGAAACATACAGCCTCACCTGGAAGTCAAAACTGCTTTACCAAAACTTGTCTCAGATACCAGGAGCCCCTGCCAATCTGGCTTTTGCAGCCTAGGGGAGCTAGTCAAAGCCAAATAGTCTCACCCGACTATTTAGTCTTAAAACATACAGCCTCACCTGGAAGTCAAAACTGCTTTACCAAAACTTGTCTCAGATACCAGGAGCCCTGCCAATCTGGCTTTTTGCAGCCTAGGGGAGCTAGTCAAAGCCAAATTGTCTCACTCCATTTAGTCTAAAACATACAGAACTCACCTGAACATACAGACTCACCTAAACTGCTTTACCAAAATTTATCTCAGATACCAGGAGCCCTGCCAATCTGGCTTTTGCAGCCTAGGGGAGTTAGTCAAAGCCAAATTGTCTCACCCGACTATTTAGTCTTGAAACATACAGCCTCACCTGGAAGTCAAAACTGCTTTACCAAAACTTGTCTCAGATACCAGGAGCCCTGCCAATCTGGCTTTTGCAGCCTAGGGGAGCTAGTCAAAGCCAAATAGTCTCACCCGACTATTTAGATCTTAAAACATACAGGCTCACCTGGAAGTCAAAACTGCTTTACCAAATGACTTGTCCCAGATACCAGGAGCCCTGCCAATCTGGCTTTTGCAGCCTAGGGGAGCTTGTCAAAACCAAATAGTCTCACCCGACTATTTAGTCTGAAAACATACAGCCTCACCTGGAAGTCAAAACTGCTTTACCAAAACTTATCTCAGATACCAGGAGCCCTGCCAATCTGGCTTTTGCAGCCTAGGGGAGCTAGTCAAAGCCAAATTGTCTACCCAACTATTTAGTCTCACGAATAACATACAGCCTCACCTGGACGTCAAAACTGCTTTACCAAAATTTATCTCAGATACCAGGAGCCCCTGCCAATCTGGCTTTTGCAGCTCTAGGGGAGTTAGTCAAAGCCAAATAGTCTCACCCGACTATTTAGTCTTAAAACATACAGCCTCACCTTGAAGTCAAAACTGCTTCACCAAAACTTGTCTCAGATACCAGGAGCCCTGCCAATCTGGCATTTGCAGCCTAGGGGAGCTAGTCAAAGCCAAATAGTCTCACCCGACTATTTCGTCTTAAAACATACAGCCTCACCTGGAAGTCAAAACTGCTTTGCAAAACCTTTGATACCAGGAGCCCTGCCAATCTGGCTTTTACAGACTAGGGGAGCTAGTCAAAGCCAAATAGTCTCACCCGACTATTTAGTCTTAAAACATACAGACTCACCTGGACGTCAAAACTGCTTTACCAAAATTTGTCTCAGATACCAGGAGCCCTGCCAATCTGGCTTTTGCAGCCTTGGGGAGTTAGTCAAAGCCAACTAGTCTCACCCGACTATTTAGTCTTGAAACATACAGCCTCACCTGGAAGTCAAAACTGCTTTATCAAAATTTGACTCAGATACCAGCACCCCTGCCAATCTTGCTTTTGCAGCCTAGGGGAGCTAGTCAAAGCCCAAAAGGCTCACCCGACTTTTCCATCTTAAAACATACAGCCCCATCTGGCCGTCAAAACTGCTTTACCAAGACTTGTCTCAGATACCAGGAGCCCTGCCAATCTGGCTTTTTATTCAGACTAGGGGAGCTAGTCAAAGCCAACATTGCTCACTATTTCTGAAAACATACAGACCTCACCTGGACGTCAAAACTGCTTTACCAAAATTTATCTCAGATACCAGGAGCCCTGCCAATCTGGCTTTTGCAGCCTAGGGGAGCTAGTCAAAGCCAACTAGTCTCACCCGACTATTTAGTCTTAAAACATACAGCCTCACCTGGAAGTCAAAACTGCTTCACCAAAACTTGTCTCAGATACCAGGAGCCCTGCCAATCTGGCATTTGCAGCCTAGGGGAGCTAGTCAAAGCCAAATAGTCTCACCCGACTATTTAGTCTTAAAACATACAGGCCTCACCTGGCCGTCAAAACTGCTTTACCAAAACTTGTCTCAGATACCAGGAGCCCTGCCAATCTGGCTTTTGCAGCCTAGGGGAGCTAGTCAAAGCCAAATTGTCTCACCCGACTATTTAGTCTTAAAACATACAGACTCACCTGGACGTCAAAACTGCTTTACCAAAACTTATCTCAGATACCAGGAGCCCTGCCAATCTGGCTTTTGCAGCCTAGGGGAGCTAGTCAAAGCCAAATTGTCTCACCCGACTATTTAGTCTGAAAACATACAGACTCACCTGGACGTCAAAACTGCTTTGCCAAAACTTGACTCAGATACCAGGAGCCCTGCCAATCTGGCTTTTGCAGCCTTGGGGGAGTTAGTCAAAGCCAACTAGTCTCACCCGACTATTTAGTCTTGAAACATACAGCCTCACCTGGAAGTCAAAACTGCTTTATCAAAATTTGACTCAGATACCCGCCCCCCTGCCAATCTTGCTTTTGCAGCCTAGGGGAGCTAGTCAAAGCCCAAAAGGCTCACCCGACTTTTCCATCTTAAAACATACAGCCCCATCTGGCCGCCAAAACTGATTTACCAAGACTTGTCTCAGATACCAGGAGCCCTGCCAATCTGGCTTTTACAGACTAGGGGAGCTAGTCAAAGGCAAATTGTCTCACCCGACTATTTAGTCTGAAAACATACAGACTCACCTGGACGTCAAAACTGCTTTACCAAAATTTATCTCAGATACCAGGAGCCCTGCCAATCTGGCTTTTGCAGCCTAGGGGAGTTAGTCAAAGCCAACTTGTCTCACCCGACTATTTAGTCTTGAAACATACAGCCTCACTTGGAAGTCAAAACTGCTTCACCAAAACTTGTCTCAGATACCAGAAGCCCTGCCAATCTGGCATTTGCAGCATAGGGAAGCTAGGCAAGGCCAAATAGTCTCACCCGACTATTTAGTCTTAAAACATACAGGCTCACCTGGAAGTCAAAACTGCTTTGCCAAATCCTGACTTGATACCAGGAGCCCTGCCAATCTGGCTTTTACAGACTAGGGGAGCTAGTCAAAGCCAAATTGTCTCACCCGACTATTTAGTCTGAAAACATACAGACTCACCTGGACGTCAAGACTGCTTTACCAAAATTTATCTCAGATACCAGGAGCCCTGCCAATCTGGCTTTTACAGACTAGGGGAGCTAGTCAAAGCCAAATTGTCTCACCCGACTATTTAGTCTGAAAACATACAGACTCACCTGGACGTCAAAACTGCTTTACCAAAATTTATCTCAGATACCAGGAGCCCTGCCAATCTGGCTTTTGCAGCCTTGGGGAGTTGGTCAAAGCCAACTAGTCTCACCCGACTATTTAGTCTTGAAACATACAGCCTCACCTGGAAGTCAAAACTGCTTTATCAAAATTTGACTCAGATACCAGCACCCCTGCCAATCTTGCTTTTGCAGCCTAGGGGAGCTAGTCAAAGCCCAAAAGGCTCACCCGACTTTTCCATCTTAAAACATACAGCCCCATCTGGCCGCCAAAACTGCTTTACCAAGACTTGTCTCAGATACCAGGAGCCCTGCCAATCTGGCTTTTACAGACTAGGGGAGCTAGTCAAAGGCAAATTGTCTCACCCCACTATTTAGTCTGAAAACATACAGACTCACCTGGACGTCAAAACTGCTTTACCAAAATTTATCTCAGATACCAGGAGCCCTGCCAATCTGGCTTTTGCAGCCTAGGGGAGTTAGTCAAAGCCAACTTGTCTCACCCGACTATTTAGTCTTGAAACATACAGCCTCACTTGGAAGTCAAAACTGCTTCACCAAAACTTGTCTCAGATACCAGAAGCCCTGCCAATCTAGCATTTGCAGCATAGGGAAGCTAGGCAAGGCCAAATAGTCTCACCCGACTATTTAGTCTTAAAACATACAGGCTCACCTGGAAGTCAAAACTGCTTTGCCAAATCCTGACTTGATACCAGGAGCCCTGCCAATCTGGCTTTTACAGACTAGGGGAGCTAGTCAAAGCCAAATTGTCTCACCCGACTATTTAGTCTGAAAACATACAGACTCACCTGGACGTCAAGACTGCTTTACCAAAATTTATCTCAGATACCAGGAGCCCTGCCAATCTGGCTTTTACAGACTAGGGGAGCTAGTCAAAGCCAAATTGTCTCACCCGACTATTTAGTCTGAAAACATACAGACTCACCTGGACGTCAAAACTGCTTTACCAAAATTTATCTCAGATACCAGGAGCCCTGCCAATCTGGCTTTTGCAGCCTAGGGGAGTTAGTCAAAGCCAACTAGTCTCACCCGACTATTTAGTCTTGAAACATACAGCCTCACTTGGAAGTCAAAACTGCTTCACCAAAACTTGTCTCAGATACCAGAAGCCCTGCCAATCTGGCATTTGCAGCATAGGGAAGCTAGGCAAAGCCAAATAGTCTCACCCGACTATTTAATCTGAAAACATACAGGCTCACCTGGAAGTCAAAACTGCTTTGCCAAAACCTGACTTGATACCAGGAGCCCTGCCAATCTGGCTTTTACAGACTAGGGGAGCTAGTCAAAGCCAAATAGTCTCACCCGACTATTCCATCTTAAAACATACAGCCTCACCTGGACGTCAAAACTGCTTTACCAAAATTTGTTTCAGATGCCAGGAGCCCTGCCAATCTGGCTTTTGCAGCCTAGGGGAGCTAGTCAAAGCCAAATAGTCTCACCCGACTTTTCCATTTTAAAACATACAGCCTTACGTGGCCGTCAAAACTGCGTTACCAAGACTTGTCTCAGATACCAGGAGCCCTGCCAATCTGGCTTTTGCAGCCTAGGGGAACTAGTCAAAGCCAAATTGTCTCACCCGACTATTTAGTCTGAAAACATACAGTCTCACCTGGACGTCAAAACTGATTTACCAAAACTTGTCTCAGATACCAGGAGCCCTGCCAATCTGGCTTTTACAGACTAGGGGAGCTAGTCAAAGCCAAATTGTCTCACCCGACTATTTAGTCTGAAAACATACAGACTCACCTGGACGTCAAGACTGCTTTACCAAAATTTATCTCAGATACCAGGAGCCCTGCCAATCTGGCTTTTGCAGCCTAGGGGAGTTAGTCAAAGCCAACTAGTCTCACCCGACTATTTAGTCTTGAAACATACAGACTCACTTGGAAGTCAAAACTGCTTCACCAAAACTTGTCTCAGATACCAGGAGCCCCGCCAATCTGGCATTTGCAGCCTAGGGGAACAAGTCAAAGCCAAATAGTCTCATCCGACTATACCTTCTTAAATCATATGGCCTCACCTGGACGTCAAAACTGCTTTACCAAAATTTGACTCAGATACCAGCACCCCTGCCAATCTTGCTTTTGCAGCCTAGGGGAGCTGGTCAAAGCCCAAAAGGCTCACTTGACTTTTCCATCTTAACACATACAGCCCCATTTGGCCGCCAAAATTGATTGAGCAAAACTTGTTTCAGATACCAGGAGCCCTGCCAATCTGGCTTTTGCAGCCTAGGGGAACTAGTCAGAGCCAAATAGTCTCACCCGACTATTTAGTCTTAAAACATATAGCCTCACCTGGAAGTCAAAACTGCTTCACCAAAACTTGTCTCAGATACCAGGAGCCCCGCTAATCTGGCATTTGCAGCCTAGGGGAGCTAGTCAAAGCCAAATAGTCTCACCCGACTATTTAGTCTTAAAACATACAGGCTCACCTGAAAGTCAAAACTGCTTCACCAAAACTTGTTTCAGATACCAGGAGCCCTGCCAATCTGGCTTTTGCAGCCTAGGGGAGCTAGTCAAAGCCAAATTGTCTCACCCGACTATTCCATCTTAAAACATACAGCCTCACCTGGAAGTCAAAACTGCTTCACCAAAACTTGTCTCAGATACCAGGAGCCCCGCCAATCTGGCATTTGCAGCCTAGGGGAGCTAGTCAAAGCCAAATAGTCTCACCCGACTTTTCCATCTTAAAACATACAGCCTTACCTGGACGTCAAAACTGCTTTACCAAAATTTATCTCAGATAACAGGAGCCCTGCCAATCTGGCTTTTGCAGCCTAGGGGAGTTAGTCAAAGCCAACTAGTCTCACCCGACTATTTAGTCTTAAAACAAATAGCCTCACCTGGAAGTCAAAACTGCTTCACCAAAACTTGTCTCAGATACCAGGAGCCCCGCCAATCTGGCATTTGCAGCCTAGGGGAGCTAGTCAAAGCCAAATAGTCTCACCCGACTTTTCCATCTTAAAACATACAGCCTTACCTGGCCGTCAAAACTGCTTTACCAAGACTTGTCTCAGATACCAGGAGCCCTGCCAAACTGGCTTTTGTAGCCTAGGGGAACTAGTCAGAGCCAAATAGTGTCACCCGACTATTTAGTCTTAAAACATATAGCCTCACCTGGAAGTCAAAACTGCTTCACCAAAACTTGTCTCAGATACCAGGAGCCCTGCCAATCTGGCATTTGCAGCCTAGGGGACCTAGTCAAAGCCAAATAGTCTCACCCGACTTTTCCATCTTAAAACATACAGCCTTACCTGGACGTCAAAACTGCTTTACCAAGACTTGTCTCAGATACCAGGAGCCCTGCCAAACTGGCTTTTGTAGCCTAGGGGAACTAGTCAGAGCCAAATAGTGTCACCCGACTATTTAGTCTTAAAACATACAGGCTCACCTGGAAGTCAAAACTGCTTTACCAAAATTTATCTCAGATACCAGGAGCCCTGCCAATCTGGCTTTTGCAGCCTAGGGGAGTTAGTCAAAGCCAACTAGTCTCACCCGACTATTTAGTCTTAAAACAAATAGCCTCACCTGGAAGTCAAAACTGCTTTACCAAAACTTGTCTCAGATACCAGGAGCCCTGCCAATCTGGCTTTTGCAGCCTAGGGGAGCTAGTCAAAGCCAAATAGTCTCACCCGACTTTTCCATCTTAAAACATACAGCCTTACCTGGCCGTCAAAACTGCTTTACCAAGACTTGTCTCAGATACCAGGAGCCCTGCCAAACTGGCTTTTGTAGCCTAGGGGAACTAGTCAAAGCCAAATAGTCTCACCCGACTATTTAGTCTTAAAACATACAGGCTCACCTGGAAGTCAAAACTGCTTTACCAAAACCTGTCTTAGATACCAGGAGCCCTGCCAATCTGGCTTTTGCAGCCTAGGGGAGCTAGTCAAAGCCAAATAGTCTCACCCGACTATTTAGTCTTAAAACATACAGACTCACCTGGACGTCAAAACTGCTTTACCAAAACTTGTCTCAGATACCAGGAGCCCTGCCAATCTGGCTTTTGCAGCCTAGGGGAGCTAGTCAAAGCCAAATAGTCTCACCCGACTATTTAGTCTTAAAACATACAGCCTCACCTGGAAGTCAAAACTGCTTCACCAAAACTTGTCTCAGATACCAGGAGCCCTGCCAATCTGGCTTTTGCAGCCTAGGGGAGCTAGTCAAAGCCAAATAGTCTCACCCGACTATTTAGTCTTAAAACATACAGCCTCACCTGGAAGTCAAAACTGCTTTACCAAAACTTGTCTCAGATACCAGGAGCCCTGCCAATCTGGCTTTTGCAGCCTAGGGGAGCTAGTCAAAGCCAAATAGTCTCACCCGACTATTTAGTCTTAAAACATACAGCCTCACCTGGAAGTCAAAACTGCTTTACCAAAACTTGTCTCAGATACCAGGAGCCCTGCCAATCTGGCTTTTGCAGCCTAGGGGAGCTAGTCAAAGCCAAATAGTCTCACCCGACTATTTAGTCTTAAAACATACAGCCTCACCTGGAAGTCAAAACTGCTTTACCAAAACTTGTCTCAGATACCAGGAGCCCTGCCAATCTGGCTTTTGCAGCCTAGGGGAGCTAGTCAAAGCCAAATAGTCTCACCCGACTATTTAGTCTGAAAACATACAGCCTCACCTGGACGTCAAAACTGCTTTACCAAAACTTGTCTCAGATACCAGGAGCCCTGCCAATCTGGCTTTTGCAGCCTAGGGGAGCTAGTCAAAGCCAAATAGTCTCACCCGACTATTTAGTCTTAAAACATACAGCCTCACCTGGAAGTCAAAACTGCTTTACCAAAACTTGTCTCAGATACCAGGAGCCCTGCCAATCTGGCTTTTGCAGCCTAGGGGAGCTAGTCAAAGCCAAATAGTCTCACCCGACTATTTAGTCTTAAAACATACAGGCTCACCTGGACGTCAAAACTGCTTTACCAAAACTTGTCTCAGATACCAGGAGCCCTGCCAATCTGGCTTTTGCAGCCTAGGGGAGCTAGTCAAAGCCAAATAGTCTCACCCGACTATTTCAGTCTTAAAACATACAGCCTCACCTGGAAGTCAAAACTGCTTTACCAAAACTTGTCTCAGATACCAGGAGCCCTGCCAATCTGGCTTTTGCAGCCTAGGGGAGCTAGTCAAAGCCAAATAGTCTCACCCGACTATTTCCATCTTAAAACATACAGCCTCACCTGGCCGTCAAAACTGCTTTACCAAAACTTGTCTCAGATACCAGGAGCCCTGCCAATCTGGCTTTTGCAGCCTAGGGGAACTAGTCAAAGCCAAATAGTCTCACCCGACTATTTAGTCTTAAAACATACAGCCTCACCTGGAAGTCAAAACTGCTTCACCAAAACTTGTCTCAGATACCAGGAGCCCTGCCAATCTGGCTTTTGCAGCCTAGGGGAGCTAGTCAAAGCCAAATAGTCTCACCCGACTATTTAGTCTTAAAACATACAGCCTCACCTGGAAGTCAAAACTGCTTTACCAAAACTTGTCTCAGATACCAGGAGCCCTGCCAATCTGGCTTTTGCAGCCTAGGGGAGCTAGTCAAAGCCAAATAGTCTCACCCGACTATTTAGTCTTAAAACATACAGCCTCACCTGGACGTCAAAACTGCTTTACCAAAACTTGTCTCAGATACCAGGAGCCCTGCCAATCTGGCTTTTGCAGCCTAGGGGAGCTAGTCAAAGCCAAATAGTCTCACCCGACTATTTAGTCTTAAAACATACAGCCTCACCTGGAAGTCAAAACTGCTTTACCAAAACTTGTCTCAGATACCAGGAGCCCTGCCAATCTGGCTTTTGCAGCCTAGGGGAGCTAGTCAAAGCCAAATAGTCTCACCCGACTATTTCCAGTCTTAAAACATACAGCCTCACCTGGAAGTCAAAACTGCTTTACCAAAACTTGTCTCAGATACCAGGAGCCCTGCCAATCTGGCTTTTGCAGCCTAGGGGAACTAGTCAAAGCCAAATAGTCTCACCCGACTATTTAGTCTTAAAACATACAGCCTCACCTGGACGTCAAAACTGCTTTACCAAAACTTGTCTCAGATACCAGGAGCCCTGCCAATCTGGCTTTTGCAGCCTAGGGGAGCTAGTCAAAGCCAAATAGTCTCACCCGACTATTTAGTCTTAAAACATACAGCCTCACCTGGAAGTCAAAACTGCTTCACCAAAACTTGTCTCAGATACCAGGAGCCCTGCCAATCTGGCATTTGCAGCCTAGGGGAGCTAGTCAAAGCCAAATAGTCTCACCCGACTTTTCCATCTTAAAACATACAGCCTTACCTGGACGTCAAAACTGCTTTACCAAGACTTGTCTCAGATACCAGGAGCCCTGCCAATCTGGCTTTTGCAGCCAAGGGGAGCTAGTCAAAGCCAAATAGTCTCACCCGACTATTTCCAGTCTTAAAACATACAGCCTCACCTGGACGTCAAAACTGCTTTACCAAAACTTGTCTCAGATACCAGGAGCCCTGCCAATCTGGCTTTTGCAGCCTAGGGGAGCTAGTCAAAGCCAAATAGTCTCACCCGACTATTTAGTCTTAAAACATACAGCCTCACCTGGAAGTCAAAACTGCTTTACCAAAACTTGTCTCAGATACCAGGAGCCCTGCCAATCTGGCTTTTGCAGCCTAGGGGAGCTAGTCAAAGCCAAATAGTCTCACCCGACTATTTCCATCTTAAAACATATGGCCTCACCTGGCCGTCAAAACTGCTTTACCAAAACTTGTCTCAGATACCAGGAGCCCTGCCAATCTGGCTTTTGCAGCCTAGGGGAACTAGTCAAAGCCAAATAGTCTCACCCGACTATTTAATCTTAAAACATACAGTCTCACCTGGACGTCAAAACTGCTTTACCAAAACTTGTCTCAGATACCAGGAGCCCTGCCAATCTGGCTTTTGCAGCCTAGGGGAGCTAGTCAAAGCCAAATAGTCTCACCCGACTATTTAGTCTGAAAACATACAGTCTCACCTGGAAAGCAAAACTGCTTCACCAAAACTTGTCTCAGATACCAGGAGCCCCGCCAATCTGGCATTTGCAGCCTAGGGGAACAAGTCAAAGCCAAATAGTCTCACCCGACTTTTCCATCTTAAAACATACAGCCTTACCTGGCCGTCAAAACTGCTTTACCAAGACTTGTCTCAGATACCAGGAGCCCTGCCAATCTGGCTTTTGCAGCCTAGGGGAACTAGTCAAAGCCAAATAGTCTCACCCGACTATTTAGTCTGAAAACATACAGACTCACCTGGACGTCAAAACTGCTTTACCAAAATTTATCTCAGATACCAGGAGCCCTGCCAATCTGGCTTTTGCAGCCTAGGGGAGTTAGTCAAAGCCAACTAGTCTCACCCGACTATTTAGTCTTAAAACAAATAGCCTCACCTGGAAGTCAAAACTGCTTCACCAAAACTTGTCTCAGATACCAGGAGCCCCGCCAATCTGGCATTTGCAGCCTAGGGGAGCTAGTCAAAGCCAAATAGTCTCAGCCGACTTTTCCATCTTAAAACATACAGCCTTACCTGGCCGTCAAAACTGCTTTACCAAGACTTGTCTCAGATACCAGGAGCCCTGCCAAACTGGCTTTTGTAGCCTAGTCATCCGACTATACCATCTTAAAACACATGGCCTCACCTGGACGTCAAAACTGCTTTACCAAAATTTATTTCAGAAACCAGCACCCCTGCCAATCTTGCTTTTGCAGCCTAGGGGAGCTAGTCAAAGCCCAAAAGGCTCACCCGACTTTTCCATCTTAACACATACAGCCCCATCTGGCCGCCAAAATTGATTGAGCAAAACTTGTCTCAGATACCAGGAGCCCTGCCAATCTGGCTTTTGCAGCCTAGGGGAACTAGTCAGAGCCAAATAGTCTCACCCGACTATTTAGTCTTAAAACATACAGCCTCACCTGGAAGTCAAAACTGCTTCACCAAAACTTGTCTCAGATACCAGGAGCCCCGCCAATCTGGCATTTGCAGCCTAGGGGAGCAGGTCAAAGCCAAATAGTCTAACCAGACTATTTAGTCTTAAAACATACAGCCGCACCTGGAAGTCAAAACTGCTTCACCAAAACTTGTCTCAGATACCAGGAGCCCTGCCAATCTGGCTTTTGCAGCTTAGGGGAACTAGTCAAAGCCAAATAGTCTCACCCGACTATTTAGTCTTAAAACATACAGCCTCACCTTGAAGTCAAAACTGCTTCACCAAGACTTATCTCAGATACCAGGAGCCCTGCCAAACTGGCTTTTGTAGCCTAGGGGAACTAGTCAAAGCCAAATAGTCTCACCCGACTATTTAGTCTTAAAACATACAGGCTCACCTGGAAGTCAAAACTGCTTTGCCAAAACCTGACTTGATACCAGGAGCCCTGCCAATCTGGCTTTTACAGACTAGGGGAGCTAGTCAAAGCCAAATTGTCTCACCCGACTATTTAGTCTGAAAACATACAGACTCACCTGGACGTCAAAACTGCTTTACCAAAATTTATCTCAGATACCAGGAGCCCTGCCAATCTGGCTTTTGCAGCCTTGGGGAGTTAGTCAAAGCCAACTAGTATCACCCGACTATTTAGTCTTGAAACATACAGCCTCACCTGGAAGTCAAAACTGCTTTATCAAAATTTGACTCAGATACCAGCACCCCTGCCAATCTTGCTTTTGCAGCCTAGGGGAGCTAGTCAAAGCCAAATAGGCTCACCCGACTTTTCCATCTTAAAACATACAGCCCCATCTGGCCGTCAAAACTGCTTTACCAAGACTTGTCTCAGATACCAGGAGCCCTGCCAATCTGGCTTTTACAGACTAGGGGAGCTAGTCAAAGCCAAATTGTCTCACCCGACTATTTAGTCTGAAAACATACAGACTCACCTGGACGTCAAAACTGCTTTACCAAAATTTATCTCAGATACCAGGAGCCCTGCCAATCTGGCTTTTGCAGCCTAGGGGAGTTAGTCAAAGCCAACTAGTCTCACCCGACTATTTAGTCTGAAAACATACAGTCTCACCTGGACGTCAAAACTGCTTTACCAAAACTTGTCTCAGATACCAGGAGCCCCGCCAATCTGGCATTTGCAGCCTAGGGGAACTAGTCAAAGCCAAATAGTCTCACCCGACTATTTAGTCTTAAAACATACAGCCTCACCTGGACGTCAAAACTGCTTTACCAAAACTTGTCTCAGATACCAGGAGCCCTGCCAATCTGGCTTTTGCAGCCTAGGGGAGCTAGTCAAAGCCAAATAGTCTCACCCGACTATTTCCAGTCTTAAAACATACAGCCCCACCTGGACGTCAAAACTGATTGACCAAAACTTGTCTCAGATACCAGGAGCCCTGCCAATCTGGCTTTTGCAGCCTAGGGGAACTAGTCAAAGCCAACTAGTCTCACCCGACTTTGTAGTCTTAAAACATATAGCCTCACCTGGAAGTCAAAACTGCTTACCAGGAGCCCTGCCAATCTGGCTTTTGCAGCCTAGGGGAACTAGTCAGAGCCAAATAGTCTCACCCGACTATTTAGTCTTAAAACATACAGGCTCACCTGGACGTCAAAACTGCTTTACCAAAACTTGTCTCAGATACCAGGAGCCCCTGCCAATCTGGCATTTGCAGCCTAGGGGAGCTAGTCAGAGCCAAATAGTCTCACCCGACTATTCCATCTTAAAACATATAGCCTCACCTGGAAGTCAAAACTGCTTTACCAAAATTTGTCTCAGATACCAGGAGCCCTGCCAATCTGGCTTTTGCAGCCTTGGGGAGTTAGTCAAAGCCAACTAGTCTCACCCGACTATTTAGTCTTGAAACATACAGCCTCACCTGGAAGTCAAAACTGCTTTATCAAAATTTGACTCAGATACCAGCACCCCTGCCAATCTTGCTTTTGCAGCCTAGGGGAGCTAGTCAAAGCCCAAAAGGCTCACCCGACTTTTCCATCTTAAAACATACAGCCCCATCTGGCCGCCAAAACTGCTTTACCAAGACTTGTCTCAGATACCAGGAGCCCTGCCAATCTGGCTTTTACAGCCTAGGGGAGTTAGTCAAAGCCAACTAGTCTCACCCGACTATTTAGTCTGAAAACATACAGCCTCACCTGGAAGTCAAAACTGCTTCACCAAAACTTGTCTCAGATACCAGGAGCCCTGCCAATCTGGCTTTTGCAGCCTAGGGGAGTTAGTCAAAGCCAACTAGTCTCACCCGACTATTTAGTCTGAAAACATACAGTCTCACCTGGACGTCAAAACTGCTTCACCAAAACTAGTCTCAGATACCAGGAGCCCCGCTAATCTGGCATTTGCAGCCTAGGGGAGCTAGTCAAAGCCAAATAGTCTCACCCGACTATTTTGTCTTAAAACATACAGGCTCACCTGAAAGTCAAAACTGCTTCACCAAAACTTGTTTCAGATACCAGGAGCCCTGCCAATCTGGCTTTTGCAGCCTAGGGGAACTAGTCAGAGCCAAATAATCTCACCCGACTATTTAGTCTTAAAACATATAGCCTCACCTGGAAGTCAAAACTGCTTCACCAAAACTTGTCTCAGATACCAGGAGCCCTGCTAATCTGGCTTTTGCAGCCTAGGGGAGTTAGTCAAAGCCAACTAGTCTCACCCGACTATTTAGTCTGAAAACATACAGTCTCACCTGGACGTCAAAACTGCTTCACCAAAACTAGTCTCAGATACCAGGAGCCCCGCCAATCTGGCATTTGCAGCCTAGGGGAGCTAGTCAAAGCCAAATAGTCTCACCCGACTATTTAGTCTTAAAACATACAGGCTCACCTGAAAGTCAAAACTGCTTCACCAAAACTTGTCTCAGATACCAGGAGCCCCGCCAATCTGGCATTTGCAGCCTAGGGGAGCTAGTCAAAGCCAAATAGTCTCACCCGACTATTTAGTCTTAAAACATACAGCCTCACCTGGAAGTCAAAACTGCTTTACCAAAACTTGTCTCAGATACCAGGAGCCCTGCCAATCTGGCTTTTGCAGCCTAGGGGAGCTAGTCAAAGCCAAATAGTCTCACCCGACTATTTAGTCTTAAAACATACAGCCTCACCTGGAAGTCAAAACTGCTTCACCAAGACTTGTCTCAGATACCAGGAGCCCTGCCAAACTGGCTTTTTGCAGCCTAGGGGAACTAGTCAAAGCCAAATAGTCTCACCCGACTATTTAGTCTTAAAACATACAGGCTCACCTGGAAGTCAAAACTGCTTTACCAAAACTTGTCTCAGATACCAGGAGCCCTGCCAATCTGGCTTTTACAGCCTAGGGGAGCTAGTCAAAGCCAAATAGTCTCACCCGACTATTTAGTCTTAAAACATACAGACTCACCTGGACGTCAAAACTGCTTTACCAAAATTTATCTCAGATACCAGGAGCCCTGCCAATCTGGCTTTTGCAGCCTTGGGGAGTTAGTCAAAGCCAACTAGTATCACCCGACTATTTAGTCTTGAAACATACAGCCTCACCTGGAAGTCAAAACTGCTTTATCAAAATTTGACTCAGATACCAGCACCCCTGCCAATCTTGCTTTTGCAGCCTAGGGGAGCTAGTCAAAGCCCAAAAGGCTCACCCGACTTTTCCATCTTAAAACATACAGCCCCATCTGGCCGCCAAAACTGCTTTACCAAGACTTGTCTCAGATACCAGGAGCCCTGCCAATCTGGCTTTTACAGACTAGGGGAGCTAGTCAAAGGCAAATTGTCTCACCCGACTATTTAGTCTGAAAACATACAGACTCACCTGGACGTCAAAACTGCTTTACCAAAATTTATCTCAGATACCAGGAGCCCTGCTAATCTGGCTTTTGCAGCCTAGGGGAGTTAGTCAAAGCCAACTAGTCTCACCCGACTATTTAGTCTGAAAACATACAGTCTCACCTGGACGTCAAAACTGCTTCACCAAAACTTGTCTCAGATACCAGGAGCCCCGCCAATCTGGCATTTGCAGCCTAGGGGAACAAGTCAAAGCCAAATAGTCTCATCCGACTATACCATCTTAAAACATATGGCCTCACCTGGACGTCAAAACTGCTTTACCAAAATTTGACTCAGATACCAGCACCCCTGCCAATCTTGCTTTTGCAGCCTAGGGGAGCTGGTCAAAGCCCAAAAGGCTCACTTGACTTTTCCATCTAAACACATACAGCCCCATTTGGCCGCCAAAATTGATTGAGCAAAACTTGTTTCAGATACCAGGAGCCCTGCCAATCTGGCTTTTGCAGCCTAGGGGAACTAGTCAGAGCCAAATAATCTCACCCGACTATTTAGTCTTAAAACATATAGCCTCACCTGGAAGTCAAAACTGCTTCACCAAAACTTGTCTCAGATACCAGGAGCCCTGCTAATCTGGCTTTTGCAGCCTAGGGGAGTTAGTCAAAGCCAACTAGTCTCACCCGACTATTTAGTCTGAAAACATACAGTCTCACCTGGACGTCAAAACTGCTTCACCAAAACTTGTCTCAGATACCAGGAGCCCCGCTAATCTGGCATTTGCAGCCTAGGGGAGCTAGTCAAAGCCAAATAGTCTCACCCGACTATTTAGTCTTAAAACATACAGGCTCACCTGAAAGTCAAAACTGCTTCACCAAAACTTGTTTCAGATACCAGGAGCCCTGCCAATCTGGCTTTTGCAGCCTAGGGGAACTAGTCAGAGCCAAATAGTCTCACCCGACTATTCCATCTTAAAACATATAGCCTCACCTGGAAGTCAAAACTGCTTTACCAAAATTTGTCTCAGATACCAGGAGCCCTGCCAATCTGGCTTTTGCAGCCTTGGGGAGTTAGTCAAAGCCAACTAGTATCACCCGACTATTTAGTCTTGAAACATACAGCCTCACCTGGAAGTCAAAACTGCTTTACCAAAATTTGACTCAGATACCAGCACCCCTGCCAATCTTGCTTTTGCAGCCTAGGGGAGCTAGTCAAAGCCAAATAGTCTCACCCGACTTTTCCATCTTAAAACATACAGCCTTACCTGGCCGTCAAAACTGCTTTACCAAGACTTGTCTCAGATACCAGGAGCCCTGCCAATCTGGCTTTTGCAGACTAGGGGAGCTAGTCAAAGCCAAATTGTCTCACCCGACTATTTAGTCTTAAAACATATAGCCTCACCTGGAAGTCAAAACTGCTTCACCAAAACTTGTCTCAGATACCAGGAGCCCTGCCAATCTGGCTTTTGCAGCCTAGGGGAGTTAGTCAAAGCCAAATAGTCTCACCCGACTATTTAGTCTGAAAACATACAGCCTCACCTGGACGTCAAAACTGCTTCACCAAAACTAGTCTCAGATACCAGGAGCCCCGCTAATCTGGCATTTGCAGCCTAGGGGAGCTAGTCAAAGCCAAATAGTCTCACCCGACTATTTTGTCTTAAAACATACAGGCTCACCTGAAAGTCAAAACTGCTTCACCAAAACTTATTTCAGATACCAGGAGCCCTGCCAATCTGGCTTTTGCAGCCTAGGGGAACTAGTCAAAGCCAAATAGTCTCACCCGACTATTTAGTCTTAAAACATATAGCCTCACCTGGAAGTCAAAACTGCTTCACCAAAACTTGTCTCAGATACCAGGAGCCCTGCTAATCTGGCTTTTGCAGCCTAGGGGAGTTAGTCAAAGCCAAATAGTCTCACCCGACTATTTAGTCTGAAAACATACAGTCTCACCTGGACGTCAAAACTGCTTCACCAAAACTAGTCTCAGATACCAGGAGCCCTGCTAATCTGGCTTTTGCAGCCTAGGGGAGCTAGTCAAAGCCAAATAGTCTCACCCGACTATTTAGTCTTAAAACATACAGGCTCACCTGGAAGTCAAAACTGCTTCACCAAAACTTGTTTCAGATACCAGGAGCCCTGCCAATCTGGCTTTTGCAGCCTAGGGGAACTAGTCAGAGCCAAATAGTCTCACCCGACTATTCCATCTTAAAACATATAGCCTCACCTGGAAGTCAAAACTGCTTTACCAAAATTTGTCTCAGATACCAGGAGCCCTGCCAATCTGGCTTTTGCAGCCTTGGGGAGTTAGTCAAAGCCAACTAGTATCACCCGACTATTTAGTCTTGAAACATACAGCCTTACCTGGAAGTCAAAACTGCTTTATCAAAATTTGACTCAGATACCAGCACCCCTGCCAATCTTGCTTTTGCAGCCTAGGGGAGCTGGTCAAAGCCCAAAAGGCTCACTTGACTTTTCCATCTAAACACATACAGCCCCATTTGGCCGCCAAAATTGATTGAGCAAAACTTGTTTCAGATACCAGGAGCCCTGCCAATCTGGCTTTTGCAGCCTTGGGGAGTTAGTCAAAGCCAACTAGTATCACCCGACTATTTAGTCTTGAAACATACAGCCTCACCTGGAAGTCAAAACTGCTTTATCAAAATTTGACTCAGATACCAGCACCCCTGCCAATCTTGCTTTTGCAGCCTAGGGGAGCTGGTCAAAGCCCAAAAGGCTCACTTGACTTTTCCATCTAAACACATACAGCCCCATTTGGCCGCCAAAATTGATTGAGCAAAACTTGTTTCAGATACCAGGAGCCCTGCCAATCTGGCTTTTGCAGCCTAGGGGAACTAGTCAGAGCCAAATAGTCTCACCCGACTATTTAGTCTTAAAACATATAGCCTCACCTGGAAGTCAAAACTGCTTCACCAAAACTTGTCTCAGATACCAGGAGCCCTGCTAATCTGGCTTTTGCAGCCTAGGGGAGCTAGTCAAAGCCAAATAGTCTCACCCGACTATTTAGTCTTAAAACATACAGGCTCACCTGGACGTCAAAACTGCTTCACCAAAACTTGTCTCAGATACCAGGAGCCCTGCCAATCTGGCATTTGCAGCCTAGGGGAGCTAGTCAAAGCCAAATAGTCTCACCCGACTATTTAGTCTTAAAACATACAGGCTCACCTGGAAGTCAAAACTGCTTCACCAAAACTTGTCTCAGATACCAGGAGCCCTGCCAATCTGGCTTTTGCAGCCTAGGGGAGCTAGTCAAAGCCAAATAGTCTCACCCGACTATTCCATCTTAAAACATACAGCCTCACCTGGACGTCAAAACTGCTTTACCAAAATTTGTCTCAGATACCAGGAGCCCTGCCAATCTGGCTTTTGCAGCCTAGGGGAGCTAGTCAAAGCCAAATAGTCTCACCCGACTATTCCATCTTAAAACATACAGCCTCACCTGGACGTCAAAACTGCTTTACCAAAATTTGTCTCAGATACCAGGAGCCCTGCCAATCTGGCTTTTACAGACTAGGGGAGCTAGTCAAAGCCAAATAGTCTCACCCGACTATTTAGTCTTAAAACATACAGCCTCACCTGGAAGTCAAAACTGCTTCACCAAAACTTGTCTCAGATACCAGGAGCCCTGCCAATCTGGCTTTTGCAGCCTAGGGGAGCTAGTCAAAGCCAACTAGTCTCACCCGACTATTTAGTCTTGAAACATACAGCCTCACCTGGAAGTCAAAACTGCTTTATCAAAATTTGACTCAGATACCAGCACCCCTGCCAATCTTGCTTTTGCAGCCTAGGGGAGCTAGTCAAAGCCCAAAAGGCTCACCCGACTTTTCCATCTTAAAACATACAGCCCCATCTGGCCGCCAAAACTGCTTTACCAAGACTTGTCTCAGATACCAGGAGCCCTGCCAATCTGGCTTTTACAGACTAGGGGAGCTAGTCAAAGGCAAATTGTCTCACCCGACTATTTAGTCTGAAAACATACAGACTCACCTGGACGTCAAAACTGCTTTACCAAAATTTATCTCAGATACCAGGAGCCCTGCTAATCTGGCTTTTGCAGCCTAGGGGAGTTAGTCAAAGCCAACTAGTCTCACCCGACTATTTAGTCTGAAAACATACAGTCTCACCTGGACGTCAAAACTGCTTCACCAAAACTAGTCTCAGATACCAGGAGCCCCGCCAATCTGGCATTTGCAGCCTAGGGGAACAAGTCAAAGCCAAATAGTCTCATCCGACTATACCATCTTAAAACATATGGCCTCACCTGGAAGTCAAAACTGCTTTACCAAAATTTGACTCAGATACCAGCACCCCTGCCAATCTTGCTTTTGCAGCCTAGGGGAGCTGGTCAAAGCCCAAAAGGCTCACTTGACTTTTCCATCTAAACACATACAGCCCCATTTGGCCGCCAAAATTGATTGAGCAAAACTTGTTTCAGATACCAGGAGCCCTGCCAATCTGGCTTTTGCAGCCTAGGGGAACTAGTCAGAGCCAAATAGTCTCACCCGACTATTTAGTCTTAAAACATATAGCCTCACCTGGAAGTCAAAACTGCTTCACCAAAACTTGTCTCAGATACCAGGAGCCCCGCTAATCTGGCATTTGCAGCCTAGGGGAGCTAGTCAAAGCCAAATAGTCTCACCCGACTATTTAGTCTTAAAACATACAGGCTCACCTGAAAGTCAAAACTGCTTCACCAAAACTTGTTTCAGATACCAGGAGCCCTGCCAATCTGGCTTTTGCAGCCTAGGGGAACTAGTCAGAGCCAAATAGTCTCACCCGACTATTCCATCTTAAAACATATAGCCTCACCTGGAAGTCAAAACTGCTTCACCAAAACTTGTCTCAGATACCAGGAGCCCTGCCAATCTGGCTTTTGCAGCCTAGGGGAGCTAGTCAAAGCCAAATTGTCTCACCCGACTATTTAGTCTGAAAACATACAGACTCACCTGGACGTCAAAACTGCTTTACCAAAATTTATCTCAGATACCAGGAGCCCTGCCAATCTGGCTTTTGCAGCCTAGGGGAGCTAGTCAAAGCCAAATAGTCTCACCCGACTATTTAGTCTTAAAACATACAGACTCACCTGGACGTAAAACGCTTTACCAAAACTTGTCTCAGATACCAGGAGCCCTGCCAATCTGGCTTTTGCAGCCTAGGGGAGCTAGTCAAAGCCAAATAGTCTCACCCGACTATTTAGTCTTAAAACATATAGCCTCACCTGGAAGTCAAAACTGCTTCACCAAAACTTGTCTCAGATACCAGGAGCCCTGCCAATCTGGCTTTTGCAGCCTAGGGGAGCTAGTCAAAGCCAAATAGTCTCACCCGACTATTTAGTCTTAAAACATACAGCCTCACCTGGAAGTCAAAACTGCTTCACCAAAACTTGTCTCAGATACCAGGAGCCCTGCCAATCTGGCTTTTGCAGCCTAGGGGAACTAGTCAGAGCCAAATAGTCTCACCCGACTATTCCATCTTAAAACATATAGCCTCACCTGGAAGTCAAAACTGCTTCACCAAAACTTGTCTCAGATACCAGGAGCCCCTGGCTTTTGCAGCCTAGGGGAGCTAGTCAAAGCCAACTTGTCTCACCCGACTATTTAGTCTGAAAACATACAGACTCACCTGGACGTCAAAACTGCTTTACCAAAATTTATCTCAGATACCAGGAGCCCTGCCAATCTGGCTTTTTACAGACTAGGGGAGCTAGTCAAAGGCAAATTGTCTCACCCGACTATTTAGTCTGAAAACATACAGACTCACCTGGACGTCAAAACTGCTTTACCAAAATTTATCTCAGATACCAGGAGCCCTGCCAATCTGGCTTTTGCAGCCTAGGGGAGTTAGTCAAAGCCAACTAGTCTCACCCGACTATTTAGTCTTAAAACATATAGCCTCACCTGGAAGTCAAAACTGCTTCACCAAAACTTGTCTCAGATACCAGGAGCCCTGCCAATCTGGCTTTTGCAGCCTAGGGGAACTAGTCAGAGCCAAATAGTCTCACCCGACTATTTAGTCTTAAAACATATAGCCTCACCTGGAAGTCAAAACTGCTTCACCAAAACTTGTCTCAGATACCAGGAGCCCTGCCAATCTGGCTTTTGCAGCCTAGGGGAACTAGTCAGAGCCAAATAGTCTCACCCGACTATTTAGTCTTAAAACATATAGCCTCACCTGGAAGTCAAAACTGCTTCACCAAAACTTGTCTCAGATACCAGGAGCCCCGCTAATCTGGCATTTGCAGCCTAGGGGAGCTAGTCAAAGCCAACTTGTCTCACCCGACTATTTAGTCTGAAAACATACAGACTCACCTGGACGTCAAGACTGCTTTACCAAAATTTATCTCAGATACCAGGAGCCCTGCCAATCTGGCTTTTACAGACTAGGGGAGCTAGTCAAAGGCAAATTGTCTCACCCGACTATTTAGTCTGAAAACATACAGACTCACCTGGACGTCAAAACTGCTTTACCAAAATTTATCTCAGATACCAGGAGCCCTGCCAATCTGGCTTTTGCAGCCTAGGGGAGTTAGTCAAAGCCAACTAGTCTCACCCGACTATTTAGTCTTAAAACATACAGCCTCACTTGGAAGTCAAAACTGCTTCACCAAAACTTGTCTCAGATACCAGGAGCCCTGCCAATCTGGCATTTGCAGCCTAGGGAAGCTAGGCAAAGCCAAATAGTCTCACCCGACTATTTAGTCTTAAAACATACAGTTTCACCTGGAAGTCAAAACAGCTTATCCAAAACTTGTCTCAGATACCAGGAGCCCTGCCAGTCTGGCATTTGCAGCCTAGGGGAGCTAGTCAAAGCCAAATAGTCTCACCCGACTATTTAGTCTTAAAACATACAGCCTCACCTGGACGTCAAAACTGCTTTACCAAAATTTGTCTCAGATACCAGGAGCCCTGCCAATCTGGCTTTTGCAGCCTAGGGGAGCTAGTCAAAGCCAAATAGTCTCACCCGACTATTTCCATCTTAAAACATACAGCCTCACCTGGACGTCAAAACTGCTTTACCAAGACTTGTCTCAGATACCAGGAGCCCTGCCAATCTGGCTTTTGCAGCCTAGGGGAGCTAGTCAAAGCCAAATTGTCTCACCCGACTATTTAGTCTTAAAACATACAGCCTCACCTGGACGTCAAAACTGCTTTACCAAAACTTGTCTCAGATACCAGGAGCCCTGCCAATCTGGCTTTTGCAGCCTAGGGGAGCTGGTCAAAGCCCAAAAGGCTCACTTGACTTTTCCATCTAAACACATACAGCCCCATTTGGCCGCCAAAACTGATTGAGCAAAACTTGTTTCAGATACCAGGAGCCCTGCCAATCTGGCTTTTGCAGCCTAAGGGAACTAGTCAGAGCCAAATAGTCTCACCCGACTATTTAGTCTTAAAACATATAGCCTCACCTGGAAGTCAAAACTGCTTCACCAAAACTTGTCTCAGATACCAGGAGCCCCGCTAATCTGGCATTTGCAGCCTAGGGGAGCTAGTCAAAGCCAAATAGTCTCACCCGACTATTTAGTCTTAAAACATACAGGCTCACCTGAAAGTCAAAACTGCTTCACCAAAACTTGTTTCAGATACCAGGAGCCCTGCCAATCTGGCATTTGCAGCCTAGGGGAACTAGTCAGAGCCAAATAGTCTCACCCGACTATTCCATCTTAAAACATATAGCCTCACCTGGAAGTCAAAACTGCTTCACCAAAACTTGTCTCAATCTGGCTTTTGCAGCCTAGGGGAGTTAGTCAAAGCCAACTTGTCTCACCCGACTATTTAGTCTTGAAACATACAGCCTCACTTGGAAGTCAAAACTGCTTCACCAAAACTTGTCTCAGATACCAGAAGCCCTGCCAATCTGGCATTTGCAGCATAGGGAAGCTAGGCAAGGCCAAATAGTCTCACCCGACTATTTAGTCTTAAAACATACAGGCTCACCTGGAAGTCAAAACTGCTTTGCCAAAACCTGACTTGATACCAGGAGCCCTGCCAATCTGGCTTTTACAGACTAGGGGAGCTAGTCAAAGCCAAATTGTCTCACCCGACTATTTAGTCTGAAAACATACAGACTCACCTGGACGTCAAGACTGCTTTACCAAAATTTATCTCAGATACCAGGAGCCCTGCCAATCTGGCTTTTGCAGCCTAGGGGAGTTAGTCAAAGCCAACTAGTCTCACCCGACTATTTAGTCTTAAAACATATAGCCTCACCTGGAAGTCAAAACTGCTTACCAAAAAACCAGGAGCCCCGCCAATCTGGCATTTGCAGCCTAGGGGAGCTAGTCAAAGCCAAATAGTCTCACCCGACTATTTAGTCTTAAAACATATAGCCTCACCTGGAAGTCAAAACTGCTTCACCAAAACTTGTCTCAGATACCAGGAGCCCTGCCAATCTGGCTTTTGCAGCCTAGGGGAACTAGTCAGAGCCAAATAGTCTCACCCGACTATTTAGTCTTAAAACATATAGCCTCACCTGGAAGTCAAAACTGCTTCACCAAAACTTGTCTCAGATACCAGGAGCCCTGCCAATCTGGCATTTGCAGCCTAGGGGAGCTAGTCAAAGCCAACTTGTCTCACCCGACTATTTAGTCTGAAAACATACAGACTCACCTGGACGTCAAGACTGCTTTACCAAAATTTATCTCAGATACCAGGAGCCCTGCCAATCTGGCTTTTACAGACTAGGGGAGCTAGTCAAAGGCAAATTGTCTCACCCGACTATTTAGTCTGAAAACATACAGACTCACCTGGACGTCAAAACTGCTTTACCAAAATTTATCTCAGATACCAGGAGCCCTGCCAATCTGGCTTTTGCAGCCTAGGGGAGTTAGTCAAAGCCAACTAGTCTCACCCGACTATTTAGTCTTGAAACATACAGCCTCACTTGGAAGTCAAAACTGCTTTACCAAAACTTGTCTCAGATACCAGAAGCCCTGCCAATCTGGCATTTGCAGCATAGGGAAGCTAGGCAAGGCCAAATAGTCTCACCCGACTATTTAATCTGAAAGCATACAGTCTCTCCTGGAAGTCAAAACTGCTTTGCCAAAATTTGACTTGATACCAGAAGCCCTGCCAATCTGGCATTTGCAGCCTAGGGAGCTAGTCAAAGCCAAATAGTCTCACCCGACTATTCCATCTTAAAACATACAGCCTCACCTGGACGTCAAAACTGCTTTACCAAAATTTGTTTCAGATACCAGGAGCCCTGCCAATCTGGCTTTTGCAGCCTAGGGGAGTTAGTCAAAGCCAACTAGTCTCACCCGACTATTTAGTCTTGAAACATACAGCCTCACTTGGAAGACAAAACTGCTTTACCAAGAATTGTCTCAGATACCAGGAGCCCTGCCAATCTGGCTTTTGCAGCCTAGGGGAACTAGTCAAAGCCAAATTGTCTCACCCGACTATTTAGTCTGAAAACATACAGTCTCACCTGGACGTCAAATCTGATTTACCAAAACTTGTCTCAGATACCAGGAGCCCTGCCAATCTGGCTTTTGCAGCCTAGGGGAGCTGGTCAAAGCCCAAAAGGCTCACTTGACTTTTCCATCTAAACACATACAGCCCCATTTGGCCGCCAAAATTGATTGAGCAAAACTTGTTTCAGATACCAGGAGCCCTGCCAATCTGGCTTTTGCAGCCTAAGGGAACTAGTCAGAGCCAAATAGTCTCACCCGACTATTTAGTCTTAAAACATATAGCCTCACCTGGAAGTCAAAACTGCTTCACCAAAACTTGTCTCAGATACCAGGAGCCCCGCTAATCTGGCATTTGCAGCCTAGGGGAGCTAGTCAAAGCCAAATAGTCTCACCCGACTATTTAGTCTTAAAACATACAGGCTCACCTGAAAGTCAAAACTGCTTCACCAAAACTTGTTTCAGATACCAGGAGCCCTGCCAATCTGGCATTTGCAGCCTAGGGGAACTAGTCAGAGCCAAATAGTCTCACCCGACTATTCAATCTTAAAACATATAGCCTCACCTGGAAGTCAAAACTGCTTCACCAAAACTTGTCTCAATCTGGCTTTTGCAGCCTAGGGGAGTTAGTCAAAGCCAACTTGTCTCACCCGACTATTTAGTCTTGAAACATACAGCCTCACTTGGAAGTCAAAACTGCTTCACCAAAACTTGTCTCAGATACCAGAAGCCCTGCCAATCTGGCATTTGCAGCATAGGGAAGCTAGGCAAGGCCAAATAGTCTCACCCGACTATTTAGTCTTAAAACATACAGGCTCACCTGGAAGTCAAAACTGCTTTGCCAAATCCTGACTTGATACCAGGAGCCCTGCCAATCTGGTTTTTACAGACTAGGGGAGCTAGTCAAAGCCAAATTGTCTCACCCGACTATTTAGTCTGAAAACATACAGACTCACCTGGACGTCAAGACTGCTTTACCAAAATTTATCTCAGATACCAGGAGCCCTGCCAATCTGGCTTTTACAGACTAGGGGAGCTAGTCAAAGCCAAATTGTCTCACCCGACTATTTAGTCTGAAAACATACAGACTCACCTGGACGTCAAAACTGCTTTACCAAAATTTATCTCAGATACCAGGAGCCCTGCCAATCTGGCTTTTGCAGCCTTGGGGAGTTAGTCAAAGCCAACTAGTCTCACCCGACTATTTAGTCTTGAAACATACAGCCTCACCTGGAAGTCAAAACTGCTTTATCAAAATTTGACTCAGATACCAGCACCCCTGCCAATCTTGCTTTTGCAGCCTAGGGGAGCTAGTCAAAGCCCAAAAGGCTCACCCGACTTTTCCATCCTAAAACATACAGCCCCATCTGGCCGCCAAAACTGCTTTACCAAGACTTGTCTCAGATACCAGGAGCCCTGCCAATCTGGCTTTTACAGACTAGGGGAGCTAGTCAAAGGCAAATTGTCTCACCCGACTATTTAGTCTGAAAACATACAGACTCACCTGGACGTCAAAACTGCTTTACCAAAATTTATCTCAGATACCAGGAGCCCTGCCAATCTGGCTTTTGCAGCCTAGGGGAGTTAGTCAAAGCCAACTAGTCTCACCCGACTATTTAGTCTTGAAACATACAGCCTCACTTGGAAGTCAAAACTGCTTCACCAAAACTTGTCTCAGATACCAGAAGCCCTGCCAATCTGGCATTTGCAGCATAGGGAAGCTAGGCAATGCCAAATAGTCTCACCCGACTATTTAATCTGAAAGCATACAGTCTCACCTGGAAGTCAAAACTGCTGTACAAAAACTTGACTTGTTACCAGGAGCCCTGCCAATCTGGCTTTTGCAGCCTAGGGGAGCTAGTCAAAGCCCAAAAGGCTCACCCGACTTTTCCATCCTAAAACATACAGCCCCATCTGGCCGCCAAAACTGCTTTACCAAGACTTGTCTCAGATACCAGGAGCCCTGCCAATCTGGCTTTTACAGACTAGGGGAGCTAGTCAAAGGCAAATTGTCTCACCCGACTATTTAGTCTGAAAACATACAGACTCACCTGGACGTCAAAACTGCTTTACCAAAATTTATCTCAGATACCAGGAGCCCTGCCAATCTGGCTTTTGCAGCCTAGGGGAGTTAGTCAAAGCCAACTAGTCTCACCCGACTATTTAGTCTTGAAACATACAGCCTCACTTGGAAGTCAAAACTGCTTCACCAAAACTTGTCTCAGATACCAGGAGCCCTGCCAATCTGGCATTTGCAGCATAGGGAAGCTAGGCAATGCCAAATAGTCTCACCCGACTATTTAATCTGAAAGCATACAGTCTCACCTGGAAGTCAAAACTGCTGTACAAAAACTTGACTTGTTACCAGGAGCCCTGCCAATCTGGCTTTTGCAGCCTAGGGGAGCTAGTCAAAGCCAAATAGTCT
This sequence comes from Drosophila littoralis, assembly GCA_018903485.1. Classification (NCBI taxonomy): domain Eukaryota; kingdom Metazoa; phylum Arthropoda; class Insecta; order Diptera; family Drosophilidae; genus Drosophila; species Drosophila littoralis. The sequence continues at coordinate 75,648 of JAEIGF010000631.1, read as the reverse complement.
CACCCGACTGTTTAGTCTGAAAACATACAGTCTCACCTGGAAGTCAAAACTGCTTTACCGAAATTTGACTAAGATACCAGCACTCCTGCCATTCTTGCTTTTGCAGCCTAGGGGAGCTAGTCAACGCCAAAAAGTCTCAATCGACTGTTTAATCTGAAAGCATACAGTCTCACCTGGAAGTCAAAACTGCTGTACAAAAACTTGACTTGTTACCAGGAGCCCTGCCAATCTGGCATTGCAGCCTAGGGGAGCAGGTCAAAGCCAAATAGTCTCACCAGACTTTTTAATCTTAAAACATACAGCCTCACCTGGAAGTCAAAACTGCTTAACCAAAACTTGTCTCAGATACCAGGAGCCCCGCCAATCTGGCTTTTGCAGCCTAGGGGAGGTAGTCAAAGCCAAATAGTCTCACCCGACTATTAAGTCTTAAAACATACAGCCTCACCTGGACGTCAAAACTGTTTTACCAAGACTTGTCTCAGATGCCAGGAGCCCTGCCAATCTGGCCTTTGCAGCCTAGGGAAGCTAGTCAAGGCCAAATAGTCTCACCCGACTATTTAATCTGAAAGCATACAGTCTCACCTGGAAGTCAAAACTGCTTTGCCAAAACTTGACTTGTTACCAGGAGCCCTGCAAATCTGGCATTTGCAGCCTAGGGGAACTAGTCAAAGCCAAATAGTCTCACCCGACTATTCCATCTTAAAACATACAGGCTCACCTGGACGTCAAAACTGCTTTACCAAAATTTGTTTCAGATACCAGGAGCCCCGCCAATCTGGCTTTTGCAGCCTAGGGGAGCTAGTCAAAGCCAAATAGTCCCACCCGACTATTTAGTCTTCAAACATACAGCCTCACCTGGAAGTCAAAACTGCTTCACACAAAGCTTGTCTCAGATACCAGGAGCCACGCCAATCTGGCATTTGCAGCCTAGGGGAACAAGTCCAAGCCAAATAGTCACAACCGACTATTCCATTTTAAAACATGCAGCCCAATCTGACCTCCAAAATTGCTTTACCAAAACTTGTCTCAGATACCAGGAGCCCCGCCAATCTGGCTTTTGCCGCCTAGGGGAGCTAGTCAAAGACAAATAGTCTCACCCGTCTATTTAGTCTTAAAACATACAGCCTCACCTGGAAGTCAAAACTGCTTTATCAAAACTTGCCTCAGATACCAGGAGCCCCGCCACTCTGGCCTTTGCAGCCTAGGGAAGCTAGTCAAGGTCAAATAGTCTCACCCGACTAGTTAATCTGAAAGCATACAGGCTCACCTGGAAGTCAAAACTGCTTTGCCAAAACTTGACTCAAATATCTGGACCCCTGTCAATCTGGCATTTGCAGCCTAGGGGAGCTAGTCAAAGCCAAATAGTCTCACCCGACTTTTCCATCTTAAAACATACAGGCTCACCTGGACGTCAAAACTGCTTTACCAAAATTTGTTTCAGATACCAGGAGCCCGGCCAATCTGGCTTTTGCAGCCTAGGGGAGCTAGTCAAAGCCAAATAGTCTCACCCGACAATTTGGTCTTAAAATATACAGCCTCACCTGGAAGTCAAACCTGCTTCACCAAAACTTGTCTCAGATACCAGGAGCCCTGCCAATCTGGCTTAGCAGCCTAGGGGGAGCTAGTCAAGGCCAAATAGTCTCACCCGACTATTTAAGCTGAAAGCATACAGTCTCACCTGGAAGTCAAAACTGCTTTGCCAAAACTTGACTTGATACCAGGAGCCCTGCCAATCTGGCCTTTGCAGCCTAGGGAAGCTAGTCAAGGCCAAATAGTCTCACCCGACTATTTAATCTGAAAGCATACAGTCTCTCCTGGAAGTCAAAACTGCTTTGCCAAAATTTGACTTGATACCAGAAGCCCTGCCAATCTGGCATTTGCAGCCTAGGGCAGCTAGTCAAAGCCAAATAGTCTCACCCGACTATTCCATCTTTAAACATACAGCCTCACCTGGACGTCAAAACTGCTTCACCAAAATTTGTCTCAGATACCAGGAGCCCTGCCAATCTGGCTTTTGCAGCCTAGGGGAGCTAGTCAAAGCCAAATAGTCTCACCCGACAATTTAGTCTTAAAACATACAGCCTCACCTGGAAGTCAAAACTGCTTCACCAAAATTTGTCTCAGATACCAGGAGCCCTGCCAATCTGGCTTTTGCAGCCTAGGGGAGTTAGTCAAAGCCAAATAGTCTCACCCGACAATTTAGTCTTCAAACATACAGCCTCACCTGGAAGTCAAAACTGATTTACCGAAATTTGACTCAGATACCAGCACCCCTGCCATTCTTGCTTTTGCAGCCTAGGGGAGCTAGTCAAAGCCAAATAGTCTCACCCGACAATTTAGTCTTAAAACATACAGCCTCACCTGGAAGTCAAAACTGCTTCACCAAAATTTGTCTCAGATACCAGGAGCCCTGCCAATCTGGCTTTTGCAGCCTAGGGGAGTTAGTCAAAGCCAATTAGTCTCACCCGACAATTTAGTCTTCAAACATACAGCCTCACCTGGAAGTCAAAACTGATTTACCGAAATTTGACTCAGATACCAGCACCCCTGCCATTCTTGCTTTTGCAGCCTAGGGGAGCTAGTCAAAGACAAATAGTCTCACCCGTCTATTTAGTCTTAAAACATACAGCCTCACCTGGAAGTCAAAACTGCTTTACCAAAATTTGTTTCAGATACCAGAAGCCCTGCCAATCTGGCATTTGCAGCCCAGGGCAGCTAGTCAAAGCCAAATAGTCTCACCCTACTATTCCATCTTAAAACATACAGCCTCACCTGAAAGTCAAAACTGCTTAACCAAAACTTGTCTCAGATACCAGGAGCCCCGCCAATCTGGCCTTTGCAGCCTAGGGAAGCTAGTCAAAGCCAAATAGTCTCACCCTACTATTCCATCTTAAAACATATAGCCTCACCTGGAAGTCAAAACTGCTTCACCAAAACTTGTCTCAATCTGGCTTTTGCAGCCTAGGGGAGTTAGTCAAAGCCAACTTGTCTCACCCGACTATTTAGTCTGAAAACATACAGACTCACCTGGACGTCAAAACTGCTTTACCAAAATTTATCTCAGATACCAGGAGCCCTGCCAATCTGGCTTTTACAGACTAGGGGAGCTAGTCAAAGGCAAATTGTCTCACCCGACTATTTAGTCTGAAAACATACAGACTCACCTGGACGTCAAAACTGCTTTACCAAAATTTATCTCAGATACCAGGAGCCCTGCCAATCTGGCTTTTGCAGCCTAGGGGAGTTAGTCAAAGCCAACTAGTCTCACCCGACTATTTAGTCTTAAAACATATAGCCTCACCTGGACGTCAAAACTGCTTACCAGGAGCCCTGCCAATCTGGCTTTTGCAGCCTAGGGGAACTAGTCAGAGCCAAATAGTCTCACCCGACTATTTAGTCTTAAAACATATAGCCTCACCTGGAAGTCAAAACTGCTTCACCAAAACTTGTCTCAGATACCAGGAGCCCCGCTAATCTGGCATTTGCAGCCTAGGGGAGCTAGTCAAAGCCAAATAGTCTCACCCGACTATTTAGTCTTAAAACATACAGGCTCACCTGAAAGTCAAAACTGCTTCACCAAAACTTGTTTCAGATACCAGGAGCCCTGCCAATCTGGCATTTGCAGCCTAGGGGAACTAGTCAGAGCCAAATAGTCTCACCCGACTATTCCATCTTAAAACATATAGCCTCACCTGGAAGTCAAAACTGCTTCACCAAAACTTGTCTCAATCTGGCTTTTGCAGCCTAGGGGAGTTAGTCAAAGCCAACTTGTCTCACCCGACTATTTAGTCTGAAAACATACAGACTCACCTGGACGTCAAAACTGCTTTACCAAAATTTATCTCAGATACCAGGAGCCCTGCCAATCTGGTTTTTACAGACTAGGGGAGCTAGTCAAAGGCAAATTGTCTCACCCGACTATTTAGTCTGAAAACATACAGACTCACCTGGACGTCAAAACTGCTTTACCAAAATTTATCTCAGATACCAGGAGCCCTGCCAATCTGGCTTTTGCAGCCTAGGGGAGTTAGTCAAAGCCAACTAGTCTCACCCGACTATTTAGTCTTAAAACATATAGCCTCACCTGGAAGTCAAAACTGCTTACCAGGAGCCCTGCCAATCTGGCTTTTGCAGCCTAGGGGAACTAGTCAGAGCCAAATAGTCTCACCCGACTATTTAGTCTTAAAACATATAGCCTCACCTGGAAGTCAAAACTGCTTCACCAAAACTTGTCTCAGATACCAGGAGCCCCGCTAATCTGGCTTTTGCAGCCTAGGGGAACTAGTCAGAGCCAAATAGTCTCACCCGACTATTTAGTCTTAAAACATATAGCCTCACCTGGAAGTCAAAACTGCTTCACCAAAACTTGTCTCAGATACCAGGAGCCCCGCTAATCTGGCATTTGCAGCCTAGGGGAGCTAGTCAAAGCCAACTTGTCTCACCCGACTATTTAGTCTGAAAACATACAGACTCACCTGGACGTCAAGACTGCTTTACCAAAATTTATCTCAGATACCAGGAGCCCTGCCAATCTGGCTTTTACAGACTAGGGGAGCTAGTCAAAGGCAAATTGTCTCACCCGACTATTTAGTCTGAAAACATACAGACTCACCTGGACGTCAAAACTGCTTTACCAAAATTTATCTCAGATACCAGGAGCCCTGCCAATCTGGCTTTTGCAGCCTAGGGGAGTTAGTCAAAGCCAACTAGTCTCACCCGACTATTTAGTCTTGAAACATACAGCCTCACTTGGAAGTCAAAACTGCTTCACCAAAACTTGTCTCAGATACCAGAAGCCCTGCCAATCTGGCATTTGCAGCATAGGGAAGCTAGGCAAGGCCAAATAGTCTCACCCGACTATTTAATCTGAAAGCATACAGGCTCACCTGGAAGTCAAAACTGCTTTGCCAAAACCTGACTTGATTCCAGGAGCCCTGCCAATCTGGCTTTTACAGACTAGGGGAGCTAGTCAAAGCCAAATTGTCTCACCCGACTATTCCATCTTAAAACATACAGCCTCACCTGGACGTCAAAACTGCTTTACCAAAATTTGTTTCAGATGCCAGGAGCCCTGCCAATCTGGCTTTTGCAGCCTAGGGGAGCTAGTCAAAGCCAAATAGTCTCACCCGACTTTTCCATCTTAAAACATACAGCCTTACGTGGCCGTCAAAACTGCTTTACCAAGACTTGTCTCAGATACCAGGAGCCCTGCCAATCTGGCTTTTGCAGCCTAGGGGAACTAGTCAAAGCCAAATTGTCTCACCCGACTATTTAGTCTGAAAACATACAGTCTCACCTGGACGTCAAAACTGATTTACCAAAACTTGTCTCAGATACCAGGAGCCCTGCCAATCTGGCTTTTGCAGCCTAGGGGAGCTGGTCAAAGCCCAAAAGGCTCACTTGACTTTTCCATCTAAACACATACAGCCCCATTTGGCCAAAATTGATTGAGCAAAACTTGTTTCAGATACCAGGAGCCCTGCCAATCTGGCTTTTGCAGCCTAAGGGAACTAGTCAGAGCCAAATAGTCTCACCCGACTATTTAGTCTTAAAACATATAGCCTCACCTGGAAGTCAAAACTGCTTCACCAAAACTTGTCTCAGATACCAGGAGCCCCGCCAATCTGGCTTTTGCAGCCTAGGGGAACTAGTCAAAGCCAAATAGTCTCACCCGACTATTTAGTCTTAAAACATATAGCCTCACCTGGAAGTCAAAACTGCTTCACCAAAACTTGTCTCAGATACCAGGAGCCCTGCCAATCTGGCATTTGCAGCCTAGGGAGTTAGTCAAAGCCAACTAGTCTCACCCGACTATTTAGTCTTAAAACATACAGCCTCACCTGGAAGTCAAAACTGCTTCACCAAAACTTGTCTCAGATACCAGGAGCCCTGCCAATCTGGCATTTGCAGCCTAGGGAAGCTAGCAAAGCCAAATAGTCTCACCCGACTATTTAATCTTAAAACATACAGCCTCACCTGGAAGTCAAAACTGCTTTACCAAAACTTGACTCGATCCAGACCCGCCAATCTGGCTTTTGCAGCCTAGGGAGCTAGTCAAAGCCAAATTGTCTCACCCGACTATTCCATCTTAAAACATACAGCCTCACCTGGACGTCAAAACTGCTTTACCAAAATTTATTTCAGATACCAGGAGCCCTGCCAATCTGGCTTTTGCAGCCTAGGGAGCTAGTCAAAGCCAAATAGTCTCACCCGACTTTTCATCTGAAAACATACAGCCTCACCTGGCCGTCAAAACTGCTTTACCAAAACTTGTCTCAGATACCAGGAGCCCTGCCAATCTGGCTTTTGCAGCCTAGGGAACTAGTCAAAGCCAACTAGTCTCACCCGACTATTTAGTCTAAAACATACAGCCTCACCTGGAGTCAAAACTGTTACCAAAACTTGCCAATACCAGGAGCCCTGCCAATCTGGCTTTTGCAGCCTAGGGGAGCTGGTCAAAGCCAAATAGGCTCACCCGACTTTTCCATCTAAACACATACAGCCCCATTTGGCCGCCAAAATTGATTGAGCAAAACTTGTTTCAGATACCAGGAGCCCTGCCAATCTGGCTTTTGCAGCCTAAGGGAACTAGTCAGAGCCAAATAGTCTCACCCGACTATTTAGTCTTAAAACATATAGCCTCACCTGGAAGTCAAAACTGCTTCACCAAAACTTGTCTCAGATACCAGGAGCCCCGCTAATCTGGCATTTGCAGCCTAGGGGAGCTAGTCAAAGCCAAATAGTCTCACCCGACTATTTAGTCTTAAAACATACAGGCTCACCTGAAAGTCAAAACTGCTTCACCAAAACTTGTTTCAGATACCAGGAGCCCTGCCAATCTGGCATTTGCAGCCTAGGGGAACTAGTCAAAGCCAAATAGTCTCACCCGACTATTCCATCTTAAAACATATAGCCTCACCTGGAAGTCAAAACTGCTTCACCAAAACTTGTCTCAATCTGGCTTTTGCAGCCTAGGGGAGTTAGTCAAAGCCAACTTGTCTCACCCGACTATTTAGTCTTGAAACATACAGCCTCACTTGGAAGTCAAAACTGCTTCACCAAAACTTGTCTCAGATACCAGAAGCCCTGCCAATCTGGCATTTGCAGCATAGGGAAGCTAGGCAAGGCCAAATAGTCTCACCCGACTATTTAGTCTTAAAACATACAGGCTCACCTGGAAGTCAAAACTGCTTTGCCAAAACCTGACTTGATACCAGGAGCCCTGCCAATCTGGTTTTTACAGACTAGGGGAGCTAGTCAAAGCCAAATTGTCTCACCCGACTATTTAGTCTGAAAACATACAGACTCACCTGGACGTCAAAACTGCTTTACCAAAATTTATCTCAGATACCAGGAGCCCTGCCAATCTGGCTTTTGCAGCCTAGGGGAGTTAGTCAAAGCCAACTAGTCTCACCCGACTATTTAGTCTTAAAACATATAGCCTCACCTGGAAGTCAAAACTGCTTACCAGGAGCCCTGCCAATCTGGCTTTTGCAGCCTAGGGGAACTAGTCAGAGCCAAATAGTCTCACCCGACTATTTAGTCTTAAAACATATAGCCTCACCTGGAAGTCAAAACTGCTTCACCAAAACTTGTCTCAGATACCAGGAGCCCCGCTAATCTGGCTTTTGCAGCCTAGGGGAACTAGTCAAAGCCAAATAGTCTCACCCGACTATTTAGTCTTAAAACATATAGCCTCACCTGGAAGTCAAAACTGCTTCACCAAAACTTGTCTCAGATACCAGGAGCCCCGCTAATCTGGCATTTGCAGCCTAGGGGAGCTAGTCAAAGCCAACTTGTCTCACCCGACTATTTAGTCTGAAAACATACAGACTCACCTGGACGTCAAGACTGCTTTACCAAAATTTATCTCAGATACCAGGAGCCCTGCCAATCTGGCTTTTACAGACTAGGGGAGCTAGTCAAAGGCAAATTGTCTCACCCGACTATTTAGTCTGAAAACATACAGACTCACCTGGACGTCAAAACTGCTTTACCAAAATTTATCTCAGATACCAGGAGCCCTGCCAATCTGGCTTTTGCAGCCTAGGGGAGTTAGTCAAAGCCAACTAGTCTCACCCGACTATTTAGTCTTGAAACATACAGCCTCACTTGGAAGTCAAAACTGCTTCACCAAAACTTGTCTCAGATACCAGAAGCCCTGCCAATCTGGCATTTGCAGCATAGGGAAGCTAGGCAAGGCCAAATAGTCTCACCCGACTATTTAATCTGAAAACATACAGGCTCACCTGGAAGTCAAAACTGCTTTGCCAAAACCTGACTTGATTCCAGGAGCCCTGCCAATCTGGCTTTTACAGACTAGGGGAGCTAGTCAAAGCCAAATTGTCTCACCCGACTATTCCATCTTAAAACATACAGCCTCACCTGGACGTCAAAACTGCTTTACCAAAATTTGTTTCAGATGCCAGGAGCCCTGCCAATCTGGCTTTTGCAGCCTAGGGGAGCTAGTCAAAGCCAAATAGTCTCACCCGACTTTTCCATCTTAAAACATACAGCCTTACGTGGCCGTCAAAACTGCTTTACCAAGACTTGTCTCAGATACCAGGAGCCCTGCCAATCTGGCTTTTGCAGCCTAGGGGAACTAGTCAAAGCCAAATTGTCTCACCCGACTATTTAGTCTGAAAACATACAGTCTCACCTGGACGTCAAAACTGATTTACCAAAACTTGTCTCAGATACCAGGAGCCCTGCCAATCTGGCTTTTGCAGCCTAGGGGAGCTGGTCAAAGCCCAAAAGGCTCACTTGACTTTTCCATCTAAACACATACAGCCCCATTTGGCCGCCAAAATTGATTGAGCAAAACTTGTTTCAGATACCAGGAGCCCTGCCAATCTGGCTTTTGCAGCCTAAGGGAACTAGTCAGAGCCAAATAGTCTCACCCGACTATTTAGTCTTAAAACATATAGCCTCACCTGGAAGTCAAAACTGCTTCACCAAAACTTGTCTCAGATACCAGGAGCCCCGCTAATCTGGCATTTGCAGCCTAGGGGAGCTAGTCAAAGCCAAATAGTCTCACCCGACTATTTAGTCTTAAAACATACAGGCTCACCTGAAAGTCAAAACTGCTTCACCAAAACTTGTTTCAGATACCAGGAGCCCTGCCAATCTGGCATTTGCAGCCTAGGGGAACTAGTCAGAGCCAAATAGTCTCACCCGACTATTCCATCTTAAAACATATAGCCTCACCTGGAAGTCAAAACTGCTTCACCAAAACTTGTCTCAATCTGGCTTTTGCAGCCTAGGGGAGTTAGTCAAAGCCAACTTGTCTCACCCGACTATTTAGTCTTGAAACATACAGCCTCACTTGGAAGTCAAAACTGCTTCACCAAAACTTGTCTCAGATACCAGAAGCCCTGCCAATCTGGCATTTGCAGCATAGGGAAGCTAGGCAAGGCCAAATAGTCTCACCCGACTATTTAGTCTTAAAACATACAGGCTCACCTGGAAGTCAAAACTGCTTTGCCAAATCCTGACTTGATACCAGGAGCCCTGCCAATCTGGTTTTTACAGACTAGGGGAGCTAGTCAAAGCCAAATTGTCTCACCCGACTATTTAGTCTGAAAACATACAGACTCACCTGGACGTCAAGACTGCTTTACCAAAATTTATCTCAGATACCAGGAGCCCTGCCAATCTGGCTTTTGCAGCCTAGGGGAGTTAGTCAAAGCCAACTAGTCTCACCCGACTATTTAGTCTTAAAACATATAGCCTCACCTGGAAGTCAAAACTCTTACCAGGAGCCCTGCCAATCTGGCTTTGCAGCCTAGGGAACTAGTCAGAGCCAAATAGTCTCACCCGACTATTTAGTCTTAAAACATATAGCCTCACCTGGAAGTCAAAACTGCTTCACCAAAACTTGTCTCAGATACCAGGAGCCCTGCCAATCTGGCTTTTGCAGCCTAGGGGAGCTAGTCAGAGCCAAATAGTCTCTCCCGACTATTTAGTCTTAAAACATATAGCCTCACCTGGAAGTCAAAACTGCTTCACCAAAACTTGTCTCAGATACCAGGAGCCCTGCCAATCTGGCATTTGCAGCCTAGGGGAGCTAGTCAAAGCCAACTTGTCTCACCCGACTATTTAGTCTGAAAACATACAGACTCACCTGGACGTCAAGACTGCTTTACCAAAATTTATCTCAGATACCAGGAGCCCTGCCAATCTGGCTTTTACAGACTAGGGGAGCTAGTCAAAGGCAAATTGTCTCACCCGACTATTTAGTCTGAAAACATACAGACTCACCTGGACGTCAAAACTGCTTTACCAAAATTTATCTCAGATACCAGGAGCCCTGCCAATCTGGCTTTTGCAGCCTAGGGGAGTTAGTCAAAGCCAACTAGTCTCACCCGACTATTTAGTCTTGAAACATACAGCCTCACTTGGAAGTCAAAACTGCTTCACCAAAACTTGTCTCAGATACCAGAAGCCCTGCCAATCTGGCATTTGCAGCATAGGGAAGCTAGGCAAGGCCAAATAGTCTCACCCGACTATTTAATCTGAAAGCATACAGGCTCACCTGGAAGTCAAAACTGCTTTGCCAAAACCTGACTTGATTCCAGGAGCCCTGCCAATCTGGCTTTTACAGACTAGGGGAGCTAGTCAAAGCCAAATTGTCTCACCCGACTATTCCATCTTAAAACACACAGCCTCACCTGGACGTCAAAACTGCTTTACCAAAATTTGTTTCAGATGCCAGGAGCCCTGCCAATCTGGCTTTTGCAGCCTAGGGGAGCTAGTCAAAGCCAAATAGTCTCACCCGACTTTTCCATCTTAAAACATACAGCCTTACGTGGCCGTCAAAACTGCTTTACCAAGACTTGTCTCAGATACCAGGAGCCCTGCCAATCTGGCTTTTGCAGCCTAGGGGAACTAGTCAAAGCCAAATTGTCTCACCCGACTATTTAGTCTGAAAACATACAGTCTCACCTGGACGTCAAAACTGATTTACCAAAACTTGTCTCAGATACCAGGAGCCCTGCCAATCTGGCTTTTGCAGCCTAGGGGAGCTGGTCAAAGCCCAAAAGGCTCACTTGACTTTTCCATCTAAACACATACAGCCCCATTTGGCCGCCAAAATTGATTGAGCAAAACTTGTTTCAGATACCAGGAGCCCTGCCAATCTGGCTTTTGCAGCCTAAGGGAACTAGTCAGAGCCAAATAGTCTCACCCGACTATTTAGTCTTAAAACATATAGCCTCACCTGGAAGTCAAAACTGCTTCACCAAAACTTGTCTCAGATACCAGGAGCCCCGCTAATCTGGCATTTGCAGCCTAGGGGAGCTAGTCAAAGCCAAATAGTCTCACCCGACTATTTAGTCTTAAAACATACAGGCTCACCTGAAAGTCAAAACTGCTTCACCAAAACTTGTTTCAGATACCAGGAGCCCTGCCAATCTGGCATTTGCAGCCTAGGGGAACTAGTCAGAGCCAAATAGTCTCACCCGACTATTCAATCTTAAAACATATAGCCTCACCTGGAAGTCAAAACTGCTTCACCAAAACTTGTCTCAATCTGGCTTTTGCAGCCTAGGGGAGTTAGTCAAAGCCAACTTGTCTCACCCGACTATTTAGTCTTGAAACATACAGCCTCACTTGGAAGTCAAAACTGCTTCACCAAAACTTGTCTCAGATACCAGAAGCCCTGCCAATCTGGCATTTGCAGCATAGGGAAGCTAGGCAAGGCCAAATAGTCTCACCCGACTATTTAGTCTTAAAACATACAGGCTCACCTGGAAGTCAAAACTGCTTTGCCAAATCCTGACTTGATACCAGGAGCCCTGCCAATCTGGTTTTTACAGACTAGGGGAGCTAGTCAAAGCCAAATTGTCTCACCCGACTATTTAGTCTGAAAACATACAGACTCACCTGGACGTCAAGACTGCTTTACCAAAATTTATCTCAGATACCAGGAGCCCTGCCAATCTGGCTTTTACAGACTAGGGGAGCTAGTCAAAGCCAAATTGTCTCACCCGACTATTTAGTCTGAAAACATACAGACTCACCTGGACGTCAAAACTGCTTTACCAAAATTTATCTCAGATACCAGGAGCCCTGCCAATCTGGCTTTTGCAGCCTTGGGGAGTTAGTCAAAGCCAACTAGTCTCACCCGACTATTTAGTCTTGAAACATACAGCCTCACCTGGAAGTCAAAACTGCTTTATCAAAATTTGACTCAGATACCAGCACCCCTGCCAATCTTGCTTTTGCAGCCTAGGGGAGCTAGTCAAAGCCCAAAAGGCTCACCCGACTTTTCCATCCTAAAACATACAGCCCCATCTGGCCGCCAAAACTGCTTTACCAAGACTTGTCTCAGATACCAGGAGCCCTGCCAATCTGGCTTTTACAGACTAGGGGAGCTAGTCAAAGGCAAATTGTCTCACCCGACTATTTAGTCTGAAAACATACAGACTCACCTGGACGTCAAAACTGCTTTACCAAAATTTATCTCAGATACCAGGAGCCCTGCCAATCTGGCTTTTGCAGCCTAGGGGAGTTAGTCAAAGCCAACTAGTCTCACCCGACTATTTAGTCTTGAAACATACAGCCTCACTTGGAAGTCAAAACTGCTTCACCAAAACTTGTCTCAGATACCAGAAGCCCTGCCAATCTGGCATTTGCAGCATAGGGAAGCTAGGCAATGCCAAATAGTCTCACCCGACTATTTAATCAGAGAGAGTTCTCAGTTGAGAGTGATTGACGTGTTTTACTTGTGCTCCAAGATTTTTATATATTTTTTTGCGCTTTAATCCTGCTTTTTATTTCTAAATTTAGCCTTTTTTGTGCTTTATTTAAAACGCTGTGTAATTGTGCAAAGTGTTATTCTGTTGTCGCAGCGTAAGTCTGTTAATAATTGCATTTATTGAACGCGGCGTCAGTTCTGTATTGTTGTTATTGCCTGTTTTGATTCTTTTGCTTTGGTGCTCCCCTGTGCATACACTTGTTTGTGCGTGTGTTCGCTGCCGCATATTTCTGCTTGTGCATCGCGCTCTCGCAAATTTTTGCTATTGCCTTTCGCTCCAAACAATTTGTTTGTGTACCGTTTTCGTTTTGCTCTGCGCTTTCGCAACTTGCTTATTACAAGAATTATGTCGTGCTCTAAGAAACTTTGCACGTTCAAGCAGGCTGATGATTCTGCACAGCCGCAATTTGTTAATTGTTGGCTGTGTGAGAATATGATGCATGCTAAATGTGCAGGTCTCACTGGGCGTGATTGCGACAAGATCGCTGCAGTTGCAAAGAAGGGCTGCGGTGGCTTGCGTTGGTCGTGCCCAGATTGCATCGACAAGCAAATTGATTTCTCCAGAATGTATAATTCTGTGAGAAATCAATTCTTAAAATTGAATAATGTGGCTAAGCAACTGTCGAGTAAATTTGACTCGAGTTTTGAGTTGCTTGCCAATTATAAATTTGAGTCTCCAACCAATCGCCGGTTGGAGCCTCAACTTTTGCAATTGCCGTCTACGTCTGTTCAGACACCTACGCCTTTCTTGTCCCTTCCTGGCAACATGGATTTATCTCCAATGCTGTCTTTATCGCCTTCCCCAAGCGACTGCCCAATTACCCCCGTTTTATCCCCTATAGTAGTTCCAGCAGAGCCCGTACCTGATACCGTCCCAGTTATCCAAACTGCCTCAGCCCCGTCAGCTCCTGGCCGCAAAGGTAGACCTGCCCGTAATCTTGCCCAGATTGTTAAACACAATCATGGTGCCTCTTTAGCTCCTCCATCTCCTGTACTACCTGCAGCCCCATCAGCACCAACTTTAACGGTTGTTGCCCCTCGTAGGCAAGTTTTTGTGTCTCGACTTTCATCGGACACCACTTCTGAGTCATTGGCAGCCTATATTGCTAGCAAATCTTCTGCTAGCGTGTCAATAACCAAATTTAATTTCTCCACCCCTCGTGAAATATCATCATTCAAAATAAATGTTTCACATGATATGTTCCCAATCATTTGTGATCCCAAATTTTGGCCTCCACACATGATTGTTCACGAGTTCAAGCCAAAAAAGCGTAACCAGCCTGTCACCCTTCCAGTCCCTTCAATACCGGGTACCATTTCTGCCCCAAAAAACTAACTTCATTTTCTGACCAAATCTGTATTCATTATCAGAATGTCAGAGGTCTTATTTCAAAGCTTAAAAATCTTTTCATAGCCAGTACTTCCTTCGACTCGGATATAATAGCATTTTCCGAAACATGGTTAAATTCAACCATATCCGATTTTGAGGTATTTTCGAATAGTTTTATTTTGTATAGAAATGATCGACCGACTCGAGGTGGTGGGGTGTTAATTGCCGTTAAACCCACTCTCCAGTCAGAACTTTTCTGTTTTAGTACGCCTACTGACGCTGAAATTATCTCAGTCAAGGTGTCTTTTCCTACACGGAATATCTATATTACATGCTCTTATGTTCCTCCTTCTTCTGATATTCAAGTTTATATGAAACATATTACTTGTATTAAAGAAGTTTCTTCACACGTGCGTGATAATGATCTATTTATGGTGTTGGGTGATTTTAATTTGCCGAACATCTCTTGGTCATTATTCACTGCCGAAAATTATCTAGTGCCCTTAGCACAGCATGATTTTATAGACTGCATGCTTGATCTTTCGTTGTTTCAAATCAATTCAATTTCTAATCATTTGAATAGAACACTTGACCTTGTATTTGTTAACAACTACCTTATCTCTAATGTGTCTAGGTACCCTCCATTATCTCTTCCTGAGGATGTATATCATCCTACTTTAGAGATTACAATGTTCAATTGTAATCGTCTCATTTCGTGCTCATCAGCCAATAAGCCCCGCCTCTGCTTTCGCAAAGGAAATTATTCATTGCTGAATCAGCTTATTTATGCAACCGATTGGTCTTTCTTATATGACTCGGTTGATATGAATACTGCTATTACTTTTTTTTATAGCACCCTAAACTCCCTCTTAGATATGAGCATTCCCAAGTCAATTCCTTCGACTACTTCTTCAAAACCACCCTGGTTTACTCCCAGATTGTCACATCTTAAAAATTTAAAATCTAAATATTTTAAAAAGATTAAAAAGTCTGGTTCGTGTACAGACTTGGCTAAATATTCCATAGCCAAGTCGAACTTTTTTCTTCTGAATTCTCAATGCTATGAGAATTATCTAACTCGTTGTAAAAGGCAATTTGCCCAAAATCCGAGACAGTTTTACAATTTTGTAAACTTGAAGCGTAAATCTTCAAGTTTGCCAACTTCTTTTTCTTTCGGGATGGATAAAGCTAGTAATGACTCTGATTCTGCTAACCTCTTTGCTAATTTTTTCCAATCTACTTACTCCTCAGTCTGTCCTAATAATAATTCTTATCCTTATACTATTTCTTCCTCTAGTTCTATACCTCCTCCTATTATTTCACACTCCTCTCTCCTTTCAGCTATAAACTCTTTAAAATCTTCTTACTCTCCTGGGCCTGACAATATTCCTAGTTGTCTACTCAAGGAGTGTAGTTCTTCCCTTCTTTATCCATTGCAAAAGCTTTTTAATCTATCTCTTGAATCTTCTGTATTTCCATCTCTTTGGAAAGAATCTTATATCATTCCTCTCCACAAGAAAGGTGGAAAGTCTGATATACAAAATTACAGGGGCATTGCAAAACTGTCCGCTATTCCTAAATTATTTGAAAAAATAATCACTTCAAATTTGCAGCATTTCTGCAAATCAGTTGTTTCCCCTGTTCAACATGGATTCGTAAAGAATCGGTCAACTACGACCAATCTGCTTGAATTTACTTCCTTGGTAAATGATGCCTTTCTTTCGAAAATGCAAACTGATGTCATTTATACTGACTTCAGTAAGGCGTTTGACTCTGTGCACCATGACATTTTACTTTTAAAACTTGACCGAATAGGTTTCCCTCCGTCTCTTTTGCTTTGGATAAATTCTTATTTAAAAGGTAGGACCCAAAGAGTAATGCTGAGGCAGACTACCTCTAAACAGGTTCACGTTACTTCTGGTGTTCCTCAAGGTAGTCATCTTGGACCTTTACTCTTTACTCTTTTCATAAATGATCTCCCCTCTGTTATATCACATGCCCGTGTACTCATGTATGCGGATGATGTGAAACTTATTCTATCATACACTAATCCCCTACATCATTCTCGTCTACAAGACGATTTGAACGCTATGCAACTTTGGTGTTCGGCCAATCAATTGCATCTGAATTGTTCAAAGTGTATGTTTATGACATTTTATCGTACTACACCTTATATTGTCAGTTATACAATCGACAATACCCCTTTGCAACGTATACTAACAGTTAAGGATCTAGGCGTTCTTTTTGATTCTAAACTCTGTTTCAATCTTCACATAGATACCATCGTTAATGAGGCAAAAGGTGTACTTGGATTCATTAAACGATGGTCTAAAGAGTTTAACGATCCTTTTATAACGAAACTTCTGTACATCTCTCTTGTTCGCCCTATCCTTGAATACTGCTCTTGCGTCTGGTCTCCGCAGTATATCAATAGTCAGGATCGTATTGAATCTGTTCAGAAGCAATTTCTGCTTTTTGCCTTACGAGGTTTAAATTGGGACCCTAATCTTCGTTTGCCATCCTACTCCAGCAGGCTGCTTCTTCTTAACCTTCCGTCATTAACCAACCGTAGGACAATTCTTGGTGTTGTCCTTCTACATAAGTTGATTATTGGCGATATAGATTCTCCTTTTCTGCTAGGGCGTCTTCAATTCTCTGTTCCGTCTAGACCAACCAGAAATTACCGCCCCTTATTCCTGTCTACGTGCACAACAGACTACGCTATGCACAATCCTTTTCGCGTGCTATGTAAAAATTATAATAGTTTGCATCACGTTTTCTCTATAGAACTTTCTCTACCCCTAATAAAATCGTTGTTTTCAGGATACCTTCGGGAAGTCATTGACCACTCCCAGCTATGAGCAGGGGCATAGCTTGCCGGACAGGCTGTAAATTTTCCCCCACCGGGTCGGTGATTTCCCATTACTTTTCTCTCTGTCCTATCTACTTAACACTCTATACATCTAGCTTAAATTTCTTTACTTTATTAACAATCTTCTTACTTTCCTTTTTCTTATTTATTGTATTTTATTAATTAATATAGCAAACTAAGATTATCTTTAATTTTACTTAAGAACACTTTTTTCCTACTTACTCCCTTCTGCTTAGATGTAGGCTCTAATAGCGTCACTGACAAATTTAGCTGTGAAAAGGGGCACAGCTGGCCGGACTGGCAACTAAAACACCTCCATCGGTCGGTGATGCTATTTAGAGAACTGTGTTATCTAACTAGGCTTTTAGCATTTAATTCCATTATGTATTGTATGTATAATGAGGAAGACACTCGTTTTGTCGACCATTAATAAATAAATAAATAAATAAATACCAGGAGCCCCGCCAATCTGGCTTTTGCAGCCTAGGGGAGCTAGTCAAAGCCAAATTGTCTCACCCGACTATTCCATCTTAAAACATACAGCCTCACCTGGACGTCAAAACTGCTTTACCAAAATTTGTTTCAGATGCCAGGAGCCCTGCCAATCTGGCTTTTGCAGCCTAGGGGAGCTAGTCAAAGCCAAATTGTCTCACCCGACTATTCCATCTTAAAACATACAGCCTCACCTGGACGTCAAAACTGCTTTACCAAAATTTGTTTCAGATGCCAGGAGCCCTGCCAATCTGGCTTTTGCAGCCTAGGGGAGCTAGTCAAAGCCAAATAGTCTCACCCGACTTTTCCATCTTAAAACATACAGCCTTACGTGGCCGTCAAAACTGCTTTACCAAGACTTGTCTCAGATACCAGGAGCCCTGCCAATCTGGCTTTTGCAGCCTAGGGGAACTAGTCAAAGCCAAATTGTCTCACCCGACTATTTAGTCTGAAAACATACAGTCTCACCTGGACGTCAAAACTGATTTACCAAAACTTGTCTCAGATACCAGGAGCCCTGCCAATCTGCTTGGGACATCAAAGCCAAATTGTCCACCCGACTATTTAGTCTGAAAACATACAGTCTCACCTGGACGTCAAAACTGATTTACCAAAACTTGTCTCAGATACCAGGAG
Source organism: Drosophila littoralis (assembly GCA_018903485.1). Taxonomy (NCBI): domain Eukaryota; kingdom Metazoa; phylum Arthropoda; class Insecta; order Diptera; family Drosophilidae; genus Drosophila; species Drosophila littoralis. The sequence goes on along the minus strand of JAEIGF010000631.1, from coordinate 57,561 downwards.
CCCTGCCAATCTGGCTTTTGCAGCCTAGGAGAGTTAGTCAATGCCAACTAGACTCACCCGACTATTTAGTCTTGAAACATACAGCCTCACCTGGAAGTCAAAACTGCTTTACCAAAATTTGACTCAGATACCAGCACCCCTGCCAATCTTGCTTTTGCAGCCTAGGGGAGCTGGTCAAAGCCCAAAAGGCTCACCCGACTATACCATCTTAAAACACATGGCCTCACCTGGACGTCAAAACTGCTTTACCAAAATTTATCTCAGATACCAGGAGCCCCGCTAATCTGGCTTTTGCAGCCTAGGGGAGTTAGTCAAAGCCAACTAGTCTCACCCGACTATTTAGTCTGAAAACATACAGTCTCACCTGGACGTCAAAACTGCTTCACCAAAACTTGTCTCAGATACCAGGAGCCCCGCCAATCTGGCATTTGCAGCCTAGGGGAACAAGTCAAAGCCAAATAGTCTCATCCGACTATACCATCTTAAAACATATGGCCTCACCTGGACGTCAAAACTGCTTTACCAAAATTTGACTCAGATACCAGCACCCCTGCCAATCTTGCTTTTGCAGCCTAGGGGAGCTGGTCAAAGCCCAAAAGGCTCACTTGACTTTTCCATCTTAACACATACAGCCCCATTTGGCCGCCAAAATTGATTGAGCAAAACTTGTTTCAGATACCAGGAGCCCTGCCAATCTGGCTTTTGCAGCCTAGGGGAACTAGTCAGAGCCAAATAGTCTCACCTGACTATTTAGTCTTAAAACATATAGCCTCACCTGGACGTCAAAACTGATTTACCAAAACTTGTCTCAGATACCAGGAGCCCTGCCAATCTGGCATTTGCAGCCTAGGGGAGCTAGTCAAAGCCAAATAGTCTCACCCGACTTTTCCATCTTAAAACATACAGCCCCATCTGGCCGCCAAAATTGATTTAGCAAAACTTGTTTCAGATACCAGGAGCCCTGCCAATCTGGCTTTTGCAGCCTAGGGGAACTAGTCAAAGCCAAATTGTCTCACCCGACTATTTAGTCTGAAAACATACAGTCTCACCTGGACGTCAAAACTGATTTACCAAAACTTGTCTCAGATACCAGGAGCCCTGCCAATCTGGCTTTTGCAGCCTAGGGGAGCTAGTCAAAGCCAACTAGTCTCACCCGACTATTTAGTCTGAAAACATACAGTCTCACCTGGAAGTCAAAACTGCTTCACCAAAACTTGTCTCAGATACCAGGAGCCCCGCTAATCTGGCATTTGCAGCCTAGGGGAGCTAGTCAAAGCCAAATAGTCTCACCCGACTATTTAGTCTTAAAACATACAGGCTCACCTGAAAGTCAAAACTGCTTCACCAAAACTTGTTTCAGATACCAGGAGCCCTGCCAATCTGGCTTTTGCAGCCTAGGGGAACTAGTCAAAGCAAAATTGTCTCACCCGACTATTTAATCTGAAAACATACAGTCTCACCTGGACGTCAAAACTGATTTACCAAAACTTGTCTCAGATACCAGGAGCCCTGCCAATCTGGCATTTGCAGCCTAGGGGAGCTAGTCAAAGCCAAATAGTCTCACCCGACTTTTCCATCTTAAGACATACAGCCCCATCTGGCCGCCAAAATTGATTTAGCAAAACTTGTTTCAGATACCAGGAGCCCTGCCAATCTGGCTTTTGCAGCCTAGGGGAACTAGTCAAAGCCAAATAGTCTCACCCGACTATTTAGTCTTAAAACATACAACCTCACCTGGAAGTCAAAACTGATTCACCAAAACTTGTCTCAGATACCAGGAGCCCCGCCAATCTGGCATTGGCAGCCTAGGGGAGCTAGTCAAAGCCAAATAGTCTCACCCGACTTTTCCATCTTAAAACATACAGCCTTACGTGGCCGTCAAAACTGCTTTACCAAGATTGATTTAGCAAAACTTGTTTCAGATACCAGGAGCCCTGCCAATCTGGCTTTTGCAGCCTAGGGGAACTAGTCAAAGCCAAATAGTCTCACCCGACTATTTAGTCTTAAAACATACAACCTCACCTGGAAGTCAAAACTGATTCACCAAAACTTGTCTCAGATACCAGGAGCCCTGCCAATCTGGCTTTTGCAGCCTAGGGGAACTAGTCAAAGCAAAATTGTCTCACCCGACTATTTAATCTGAAAACATACAGTCTCACCTGGACGTCAAAACTGATTTACCAAAACTTGTCTCAGATACCAGGAGCCCTGCCAATCTGGCTTTTGCAGCCTAGGGGAGCTAGTCAAAGCCAAATAGTCTCACCCGACTATTTAGTCTGAAAACATACAGTCTCACCTGGAAAGCAAAACTGCTTCACCAAAACTTGTCTCAGATACCAGGAGCCCCGCCAATCTGGCATTTGCAGCCTAGGGGAACAAGTCAAAGCCAAATAGTCTCATCCGACTATACCATCTTAAAACACATGGCCTCACCTGGACGTCAAAACTGCTTTACCAAAATTTATTTCAGAAACCAGCACCCCTGCCAATCTTGCTTTTGCAGCCTAGGGGAGCTAGTCAAAGCCCAAAAGGCTCACCCGACTTTTCCACCTTAACACATACAGCCCCATCTGGCCGCCAAAATTGATTGAGCAAAACTTGTCTCAGATACCAGGAGCCCTGCCAATCTGGCTTTTGCAGCCTAGGGGAACTAGTCAGAGCCAAATAGTCTCACCCGACTATTTAGTCTTAAAACATACAGCCTCACCTGGAAGTCAAAACTGCTTCACCAAAACTTGTCTCAGATACCAGGAGCCCCGCCAATCTGGCATTTGCAGCCTAGGGGAGCTAGTCAAAGCCAAATAGTCTCACCCGACTATTTAGTCTTAAAACATACAGCCGCACCTGGAAGTCAAAACTGCTTCACCAAAACTTGTCTCAGATACCAGGAGCCCTGCCAATCTGGCTTTTGCAGCTTAGGGGAACTAGTCAAAGCCAAATAGTCTCACCCGACTATTTAGTCTTAAAACATACAGCCTCACCTTGAAGTCAAAACTGCTTCACCAAAACTTGTCTCAGATACCAGGAGCCCCGCCAATCTGGCATTTGCAGCCTAGGGGAGCTAGTCAAAGCCAAATAGTCTCACGGGACTTTTCCATCTTAAAACATACAGCCTTACCTGGCCGTCAAAACTGCTTTACCAAGACTTTTCTCAGATACCAGGAGCCCTGCCAAACTGGCTTTTGTAGCCTAGGGGAACTAGTCAAAGCCAAATAGTCTCACCCGACTATTTAGTCTTAAAACATACAGGCTCACCTGGAAGTCAAAACTGCTTTGCCAAAACCTGACTTGATACCAGGAGCCCTGCCAATCTGGCTTTTACAGACTAGGGGAGCTAGTCAAAGCCAAATTGTCTCACCCGACTATTTAGTCTGAAAACATACAGACTCACCTGGACGTCAAAACTGCTTTACCAAAATTTATCTCAGATACCAGGAGCCCTGCCAATCTGGCTTTTGCAGCCTTGGGGAGTTAGTCAAAGCCAACTAGTCTCACCCGACTATTTAGTCTTGAAACATACAGCCTTACCTGGAAGTCAAAACTGCTTTATCAAAATTTGACTCAGATACCAGCACCCCTGCCAATCTTGCTTTTGCAGCCTAGGGGAGCTAGTCAAAGCCCAAAAGGCTCACCCGACTTTTCCATCTTAAAACATACAGCCCCATCTGGCCGCCAAATCTGCTTTACCAAGACTTGTCTCAGATACCAGGAGCCCTGCCAATCTGGCTTTTGCAGCCTAGGGGAACTAGTCAAAGCCAAATTGTCTCACCCGACTATTTAGTCTGAAAACATACAGTCTCACCTGGACGTCAAAACTGATTTACCAAAACTTGTCTCAGATACCAGGAGCCCTGCCAATCTGGCTTTTGCAGCCTAGGGGAGCTAGTCAAAGCCAAATTGTCTCACCCGACTATTTAGTCTGAAAACATACAGTCTCACCTGGACGTCAAAACTGATTTACCAAAACTTGTCTCAGATACCAGGAGCCCTGCCAATCTGGCTTTTGCAGCCTAGGAGAGTTAGTCAATGCCAACTAGACTCACCCGACTATTTAGTCTTGAAACATACAGCCTCACCTGGAAGTCAAAACTGCTTTACCAAAATTTGACTCAGATACCAGCACCCCTGCCAATCTTGCTTTTGCAGCCTAGGGGAGCTGGTCAAAGCCCAAAAGGCTCACCCGACTATACCATCTTAAAACACATGGCCTCACCTGGACGTCAAAACTGCTTTACCAAAATTTGTCTCAGATACCAGGAGCCCTGCCAATCTGGCTTTTGCAGCCTAGGGGAGTTAGTCAAAGCCAACTAGTCTCACCCGACTATTTAGTCTTAAAACATACAGGCTCACCTGAAAGTCAAAACTGCTTCACCAAAACTTGTCTCAGATACCAGGAGCCCCGCTAATCTGGCATTTGCAGCCTAGGGGAGCTAGTCAAAGCCAAATAGTCTCACCCGACTATTTAGTCTTAAAACATACAGGCTCACCTGAAAGTCAAAACTGCTTCACCAAAACTTGTTTCAGATACCAGGAGCCCTGCCAATCTGGCTTTTGCAGCCTAGGGGAACTAGTCAAAGCAAAATTGTCTCACCCGACTATTTAATCTGAAAACATACAGTCTCACCTGGACGTCAAAACTGCTTCACCAAAACTTGTTTCAGATACCAGGAGCCCCGCTAATCTGGCATTTGCAGCCTAGGGGAGCTAGTCAAAGCCAAATAGTCTCACCCGACTATTTAGTCTTGAAACATACAGCCTCACCTGGAAGTCAAAACTGCTTTACCAAAATTTGACTCAGATACCAGCACCCCTGCCAATCTTGCTTTTGCAGCCTAGGGGAGCTGGTCAAAGCCCAAAAGGCTCATCCGACTATACCATCTTAAAACATATGGGCTCACCTGGACGTCAAAACTGCTTTACCAAAATTTGACTCAGATACCAGCACCCCTGCCAATCTTGCTTTTGCAGCCTAGGGGAGCTGGTCAAAGCCCAAAAGGCTCACTTGACTTTTCCATCTTAACACATACAGCCCCATTTGGCCGCCAAAATTGATTGAGCAAAACTTGTTTCAGATACCAGGAGCCCTGCCAATCTGGCTTTTGCAGCCTAGGGGAACTAGTCAGAGCCAAATAGTCTCACCTGACTATTTAGTCTTAAAACATATAGCCTCACCTGGAAGTCAAAACTGCTTCACCAAAACTTGTCTCAGATACCAGGAGCCCCGCTAATCTGGCATTTGCAGCCTAGGGGAGCTAGTCAAAGCCAAATAGTCTCACCCGACTATTTAGTCTTAAAACATACAGGCTCACCTGAAAGTCAAAACTGCTTCACCAAAACTTGTTTCAGATACCAGGAGCCCTGCCAATCTGGCTTTTGCAGCCTAGGGGAACTAGTCAAAGCAAAATTGTCTCACCCGACTATTTAATCTGAAAACATACAGTCTCACCTGGACGTCAAAACTGATTTACCAAAACTTGTCTCAGATACCAGGAGCCCTGCCAATCTGGCATTTGCAGCCTAGGGGAGCTAGTCAAAGCCAAATAGTCTCACCCGACTTTTCCATCTTAAAACATACAGCCCCATCTGGCCGCCAAAATTGATTTAGCAAAACTTGTTTCAGATACCAGGAGCCCTGCCAATCTGGCTTTTGCAGCCTAGGGGAACTAGTCAAAGCCAAATAGTCTCACCCGACTATTTAGTCTTAAAACATACAACCTCACCTGGAAGTCAAAACTGATTCACCAAAACTTGTCTCAGATACCAGGAGCCCCGCCAATCTGGCATTTGCAGCCTAGGGGAGCTAGTCAAAGCCAAATAGTCTCACCCGACTTTTCCATCTTAAAACATACAGCCTTACGTGGCCGTCAAAACTGCTTTACCAAGATTGATTTAGCAAAACTTGTTTCAGATACCAGGAGCCCTGCCAATCTGGCTTTTGCAGCCTAGGGGAACTAGTCAAAGCCAAATAGTCTCACCCGACTATTTAGTCTTAAAACATACAACCTCACCTGGAAGTCAAAACTGATTCACCAAAACTTGTCTCAGATACCAGGAGCCCTGCCAATCTGGCTTTTGCAGCCTAGGGGAACTAGTCAAAGCAAAATTGTCTCACCCGACTATTTAATCTGAAAACATACAGTCTCACCTGGACGTCAAAACTGATTTACCAAAACTTGTCTCAGATACCAGGAGCCCTGCCAATCTGGCTTTTGCAGCCTAGGGGAGCTAGTCAAAGCCAAATAGTCTCTCCCGACTATTTAGTCTGAAAACATACAGTCTCACCTGGAAAGCAAAACTGCTTCACCAAAACTTGTCTCAGATACCAGGAGCCCCGCCAATCTGGCATTTGCAGCCTAGGGGAACAAGTCAAAGCCAAATAGTCTCATCCGACTATACCATCTTAAAACACATGGCCTCACCTGGACGTCAAAACTGCTTTACCAAAATTTATTTCAGAAACCAGCACCCCTGCCAATCTTGCTTTTGCAGCCTAGGGGAGCTAGTCAAAGCCCAAAAGGCTCACCCGACTTTTCCATCTTAACACATACAGCCCCATCTGGCCGCCAAAATTGATTGAGCAAAACTTGTCTCAGATACCAGGAGCCCTGCCAATCTGGCTTTTGCAGCCTAGGGGAACTAGTCAGAGCCAAATAGTCTCACCCGACTATTTAGTCTTAAAACATACAGCCTCACCTGGAAGTCAAAACTGCTTCACCAAAACTTGTCTCAGATACCAGGAGCCCCGCCAATCTGGCATTTGCAGCCTAGGGGAGCAGGTCAAAGCCAAATAGTCTAACCAGACTATTTAGTCTTAAAACATACAGCCGCACCTGGAAGTCAAAACTGCTTCACCAAAACTTGTCTCAGATACCAGGAGCCCTGCCAATCTGGCTTTTGCAGCTTAGGGGAACTAGTCAAAGCCAAATAGTCTCACCCGACTATTTAGTCTTAAAACATACAGCCTCACCTTGAAGTCAAAACTGCTTCACCAAAACTTGTCTCAGATACCAGGAGCCCCGCCAATCTGGCATTTGCAGCCTAGGGGAGCTAGTCAAAGCCAAATAGTCTCACGGGACTTTTCCATCTTAAAACATACAGCCTTACCTGGCCGTCAAAACTGCTTTACCAAGACTTTTCTCAGATACCAGGAGCCCTGCCAAACTGGCTTTTGTAGCCTAGGGGAACTAGTCAAAGCCAAATAGTCTCACCCGACTATTTAGTCTTAAAACATACAGGCTCACCTGGAAGTCAAAACTGCTTTGCCAAAACCTGACTTGATACCAGGAGCCCTGCCAATCTGGCTTTTACAGACTAGGGGAGCTAGTCAAAGCCAAATTGTCTCACCCGACTATTTAGTCTGAAAACATACAGACTCACCTGGACGTCAAAACTGCTTTACCAAAATTTATCTCAGATACCAGGAGCCCTGCCAATCTGGCTTTTGCAGCCTTGGGGAGTTAGTCAAAGCCAACTAGTCTCACCCGACTATTTAGTCTTGAAACATACAGCCTTACCTGGAAGTCAAAACTGCTTTATCAAAATTTGACTCAGATACCAGCACCCCTGCCAATCTTGCTTTTGCAGCCTAGGGGAGCTAGTCAAAGCCCAAAAGGCTCACCCGACTTTTCCATCTTAAAACATACAGCCCCATCTGGCCGCCAAAACTGCTTTACCAAGACTTGTCTCAGATACCAGGAGCCCTGCCAATCTGGCTTTTACAGACTAGGGGAGCTAGTCAAAGGCAAATTGTCTCACCCGACTATTTAGTCTGAAAACATACAGACTCACCTGGACGTCAAAACTGCTTTACCAAAATTTATCTCAGATACCAGGAGCCCTGCTAATCTGGCTTTTGCAGCCTAGGGGAGTTAGTCAAAGCCAACTAGTCTCACCCGACTATTTAGTCTGAAAACATACAGTCTCACCTGGACGTCAAAACTGCTTCACCAAAACTTGTCTCAGATACCAGGAGCCCCGCCAATCTGGCATTGCAGCCTAGGGGAACAAGTCAAAGCCAAATAGTCTCATCCGACTATACCATCTTAAAACATATGGCCTCACCTGGACGTCAAAACTGCTTCACCAAAATTTGACTCAGATACCAGCACCCCTGCCAATCTTGCTTTTGCAGCCTAGGGGAGCTGGTCAAAGCCCAAAAGGCTCACTTGACTTTTCCATCTTAACACATACAGCCCCATTTGGCCGCCAAAATTGCTTGACAAAACTTGTTTCAGATACCAGGAGCCCTGCCAATCTGGCTTTTGCAGCCTAGGGGAACTAGTCAGACCAAATAGTCTCACCCGACTATTTAGTCTTAAAACATACAGCCTCACCTGGAAGTCAAAACTGCTTCACCAAAACTTGTCTCAGATACCAGGAGCCCTGCCAATCTGGCTTTTGCAGCCTAGGGGAACTAGTCAAAGCAAATTGTCTCACCCGACTATTTAATCTGAAAACATACAGTCTCACCTGGACGTCAAAACTGCTTTACCAAAACTTTCTCAGATACCAGGAGCCCCCAATCTCTTTGCAGCCTAGGGAGTAGTCAAACCAAATAGTCCCCCGACTATTTATCTAAAACATACAGTCCACCTGGACAAAACTGCTTCACCAAAACTTGTCTCAGATACCAGGAGCCCCGCCAATCTGGCTTTGCAGCCTAGGGAACAAGTCAAAGCCAAATAGTCTCATCCGACTATACCATCTTAAAACATATGGCCTCACCTGGACGTCAAAACTGCTTCACCAAAATTTGACTCAGATACCAGCACCCCTGCCAATCTTGCTTTTGCAGCCTAGGGGAGCTGGTCAAAGCCCAAAAGGCTCACCCGACTTTTCCATCTTAACACATACAGCCCCATTTGGCCGCCAAAATTGATTGAGCAAAACTTGTTTCAGATACCAGGAGCCCTGCCAATCTGGCTTTTGCAGCCTAGGGGAACTAGTCAGAGCCAAATAGTCTCACCCGACTATTTAGTCGTAAAACATATAGCCTCACCTGGAAGTCAAAACTGCTTCACCAAAACTTGTCTCAGATACCAGGAGCCCTGCCAATCTGGCTTTTGCAGCCTAGGGGAACTAGTCAAAGCAAAATTGTCTCACCCGACTATTTAATCTGAAAACATACAGTCTCACCTGGACGTCAAAACTGATTTACCAAAACTTGTCTCAGATACCAGGAGCCCTGCCAATCTGGCTTTTGCAGCCTAGGGGAGCTAGTCAAAGCCAAATAGTCTCTCCCGACTATTTAGTCTGAAAACATACAGTCTCACCTGGAAAGCAAAACTGCTTCACCAAAACTTGTCTCAGATACCAGGAGCCCCGCCAATCTGGCATTTGCAGCCTAGGGGAACAAGTCAAAGCCAAATAGTCTCATCCGACTATACCATCTTAAAACACATGGCCTCACCTGGACGTCAAAACTGCTTTACCAAAATTTATTTCAGAAACCAGCACCCCTGCCAATCTTGCTTTTGCAGCCTAGGGGAGCTAGTCAAAGCCCAAAAGGCTCACCCGACTTTTCCATCTTAACACATACAGCCCCATCTGGCCGCCAAAATTGATTGAGCAAAACTTGTCTCAGATACCAGGAGCCCTGCCAATCTGGCTTTTGCAGCCTAGGGGAACTAGTCAGAGCCAAATAGTCTCACCCGACTATTTAGTCTTAAAACATACAGCCTCACCTGGAAGTCAAAACTGCTTCACCAAAACTTGTCTCAGATACCAGGAGCCCCGCCAATCTGGCATTTGCAGCCTAGGGGAGCAGGTCAAAGCCAAATAGTCTAACCAGACTATTTAGTCTTAAAACATACAGCCGCACCTGGAAGTCAAAACTGCTTCACCAAAACTTGTCTCAGATACCAGGAGCCCTGCCAATCTGGCTTTTGCAGCTTAGGGGGAACTAGTCAAAGCCAAATAGTCTCACCCGACTATTTAGTCTTAAAACATACAGCCTCACCTTGAAGTCAAAACTGCTTCACCAAAACTTGTCTCAGATACCAGGAGCCCCGCCAATCTGGCATTTGAAGCCTAGGGGAGCTAGTCAAAGCCAAATAGTCTCACGGGACTTTTCCATCTTAAAACATACAGCCTTACCTGGCCGTCAAAACTGCTTTACCAAGACTTTTCTCAGATACCAGGAGCCCTGCCAAACTGGCTTTTGTAGCCTAGGGGAACTAGTCAAAGCCAAATAGTCTCACCCGACTATTTAGTCTTAAAACATACAGGCTCACCTGGAAGTCAAAACTGCTTTGCCAAAACCTGACTTGATACCAGGAGCCCTGCCAATCTGGCTTTTACAGACTAGGGGAGCTAGTCAAAGCCAAATTGTCTCACCCGACTATTTAGTCTGAAAACATACAGACTCACCTGGACGTCAAAACTGCTTTACCAAAATTTATCTCAGATACCAGGAGCCCTGCCAATCTGGCTTTTGCAGCCTTGGGGAGTTAGTCAAAGCCAACTAGTCTCACCCGACTATTTAGTCTTGAAACATACAGCCTTACCTGGAAGTCAAAACTGCTTTATCAAAATTTGACTCAGATACCAGCACCCCTGCCAATCTTGCTTTTGCAGCCTAGGGGAGCTAGTCAAAGCCCAAAAGGCTCACCCGACTTTTCCATCTTAAAACATACAGCCCCATCTGGCCGCCAAAACTGCTTTACCAAGACTTGTCTCAGATACCAGGAGCTCTGCCAATCTGGCTTTTACAGACTAGGGGAGCTAGTCAAAGGCAAATTGTCTCACCCGACTATTTAGTCTGAAAACATACAGACTCACCTGGACGTCAAAACTGCTTTACCAAAATTTATCTTAGATACCAGGAGCCCTGCTAATCTGGCTTTTGCAGCCTAGGGGAGTTAGTCAAAGCCAACTAGTCTCACCCGACTATTTAGTCTGAAAACATACAGTCTCACCTGGACGTCAAAACTGCTTCACCAAAACTTGTCTCAGATACCAGGAGCCCCGCCAATCTGGCATTGCAGCCTAGGGGAACAAGTCAAAGCCAAATAGTCTCATCCGACTATACCATCTTAAAACATATGGCCTCACCTGGACGTCAAAACTGCTTCACCAAAATTTGACTCAGATACCAGCACCCCTGCCAATCTTGCTTTTGCAGCCTAGGGGAGCTGGTCAAAGCCCAAAAGGCTCACTTGACTTTTCCATCTTAACACATACAGCCCCATTTGGCCGCCAAAATTGATTGAGCAAAACTTGTTTCAGATACCAGGAGCCCTGCCAATCTGGCTTTTGCAGCCTAGGGGAACTAGTCAGAGCCAAATAGTCTCACCCGACTATTTAGTCTTAAAACATATAGCCTCACCTGGAAGTCAAAACTGCTTCACCAAAACTTGTCTCAGATACCAGGAGCCCTGCCAAACTGGCTTTTGTAGCCTAGGGGAACTAGTCAAAGCCAAATAGTCTCACCCGACTATTTAGTCTTAAAACATACAGGCTCACCTGAAAGTCAAAACTGCTTCACCAAAACTTGTTTCAGATACCAGGAGCCCTGCCAATCTGGCTTTTGCAGCCTAGGGGAACTAGTCAGAGCCAAATAGTCTCACCCGACTATTCCATCTTAAAACATATAGCCTCACCTGGAAGTCAAAACTGCTTCACCAAAACTTGTCTCAGATACCAGGAGCCCCGCCAATCTGGCATTTGCAGCCTAGGGGAGCTAGTCAAAGCCAAATAGTCTCACCCGACTTTTCCATCTTAAAACATACAGCCTTACCTGGCTGTCAAAACTGCTTTACCAAGACTTGTCTCAGATACCAGGAGCCCTGCCAAACTGGCTTTTGTAGCCTAGGGGAACTAGTCAAAGCCAAATAGTCTCACCCGACTATTTAGTCTTAAAACATACAGGCTCACCTGGAAGTCAAAACTGCTTTGCCAAAACCTGACTTGATACCAGGAGCCCTGCCAATCTGGCTTTTACAGACTAGGGGAGCTAGTCAAAGCCAAATTGTCTCACCCGACTATTTAGTCTGAAAACATACAGACTCACCTGGACGTCAAAACTGCTTTACCAAAACTTGTCTCAGATACCAGGAGCCCCGCCAATCTGGCATTTGCAGCCTAGGGGAGCTAGTCAAAGCCAAATAGTCTCACCCGACTTTTCCATCTTAAAACATACAGCCTTACCTGGCCGTCAAAACTGCTTTACCAAGACTTGTCTCAGATACCAGGAGCCCTGCCAAACTGGCTTTTGTAGCCTAGGGGAACTAGTCAAAGCCAAATAGTCTCACCCGACTATTTAGTCTTAAAACATACAGGCTCACCTGGAAGTCAAAACTGCTTCACCAAAACTTGTCTCAGATACCAGGAGCCCCGCCAATCTGGCATTTGCAGCCTAGGGGAGCTAGTCAAAGCCAAATAGTCTCACCCGACTTTTCCATCTTAAAACATACAGCCTTACCTGGCCGTCAAAACTGCTTTACCAAGTCTTGTCTCAGATACCAGGAGCCCTGCCAAACTGGCTTTTGTAGCCTAGGGGAACTAGTCAAAGCCAACTAGTCTCACCCGACTATTTAGTCTTTAAACATACAGGCTCACCTGGAAGTCAAAACTGCTTTGCCAAAACCTGACTTGATACCAGGAGCCATGCCAAGCTGGCTTTTACAGACTAGGGGAGCTAGTCAAAGCCAAATTGTCTCACCCGACTATTTAGTCTGAAAACATACAGTCTCACCTGGACGTCAAAATTGCTTTACCAAAATTTGTCTCAGATACCAGGAGCCCTGCCAATCTGGCTTTTGCAGCCTAGGGGAGTTAGTCAAAGCCAACTAGTCTCACACGAATATTTAGTCTTGAAACATACAGCCTCACTTGGAAGTCAAAACTGCTTCACCAAAACTTGTCTCAGATACCAGAAGCCCTGCCAATCTGGCATTTGCAGCATAGGGAAGCTAGGCAAGGCCCAATAGTCTCACCCGACTTTTCCATCTTAAAACATACAGCCTTACCTGGCTGTCAAAACTGCTTTACCAAGACTTGTCTCAGATACCAGGAGCCCTGCCAAACTGGCTTTTGTAGCCTAGGGGAACTAGTCAAAGCCAAATAGTCTCACCCGACTATTTAGTCTTAAAACATACAGGCTCACCTGGAAGTCAAAACTGCTTTGCCAAAACCTGACTTGATACCAGGAGCCCTGCCAATCTGGCTTTTACAGACTAGGGGAGCTAGTCAAAGCCAAATTGTCTCACCCGACTATTTAGTCTGAAAACATACAGACTCACCTGGACGTCAAAACTGCTTTACCAAAACTTGTCTCAGATACCAGGAGCCCCGCCAATCTGGCATTTGCAGCCTAGGGGAGCTAGTCAAAGCCAAATAGTCTCACCCGACTTTTCCATCTTAAAACATACAGCCTTACCTGGCCGTCAAAACTGCTTTACCAAGACTTGTCTCAGATACCAGGAGCCCTGCCAAACTGGCTTTTGTAGCCTAGGGGAACTAGTCAAAGCCAAATAGTCTCACCCGACTATTTAGTCTTAAAACATACAGGCTCACCTGGAAGTCAAAACTGCTTCACCAAAACTTGTCTCAGATACCAGGAGCCCCGCCAATCTGGCATTTGCAGCCTAGGGGAGCTAGTCAAAGCCAAATAGTCTCACCCGACTATTTCCATCTTAAAACATACAGCCTTACCTGGCCGTCAAAACTGCTTTACCAAGTCTTGTCTCAGATACCAGGAGCCCTGCCAAACTGGCTTTTGTAGCCTAGGGGAACTAGTCAAAGCCAACTAGTCTCACCCGACTATTTAGTCTTTAAACATACAGGCTCACCTGGAAGTCAAAACTGCTTTGCCAAAACCTGACTTGATACCAGGAGCCATGCCAAGCTGGCTTTTACAGACTAGGGGAGCTAGTCAAAGCCAAATTGTCTCACCCGACTATTTAGTCTGAAAACATACAGTCTCACCTGGACGTCAAAATTGCTTTACCAAAATTTGTCTCAGATACCAGGAGCCCTGCCAATCTGGCTTTTGCAGCCTAGGGGAGTTAGTCAAAGCCAACTAGTCTCACACGAATATTTAGTCTTGAAACATACAGCCTCACTTGGAAGTCAAAACTGCTTCACCAAAACTTGTCTCAGATACCAGAAGCCCTGCCAATCTGGCATTTGCAGCATAGGGAAGCTAGGCAAGGCCCAATAGTCTCACCCGACCATTTAATCTGAAAGCATACAGCCTCACCTGGAAGTCAAAACTGCTTCACCAAAACTTGTCTCAGATACCAGGAGCCCTGCCAATCTGGCTTTTGCAGCCTAGGGGAGTTAGTCAAAGCCAACTAGTCTCACACGAATATTTAGTCTTGAAACATACAGCCTCACTTGGAAGTCAAAACTGCTTCACCAAAACTTGTCTCAGATACCAGAAGCCCTGCCAATCTGGCATTTGCAGCATAGGGAAGCTAAGCAAGGCCCAATAGTCTCACCCGACTATTTAATCTGAAAGCATACAGGCTCACCTGGAAGTCAAAACTGCTTTGCCAAAACCTGACTTGATACCAGGAGCCCTGCCAATCTGGCTTTTACAGACTAGGGGAGCTAGTCAAAGCCAAATTGTCTCACCCGACTATTCCATCTTAAAACATACAGCCTCAACTGGACGTCAAAACTGCTTTACCAAAATTTGTTTCAGATGCCAGGAGCCCTGCCAATCTAGCTTTTGCAGCCTAGGGGAGCTTGTCAAAGCCAACTAGTCTCACCCGACTATTTAGTCTTAAAACATACAGCCTCACCTGGAAGTAAAAACTGCTTCACCAAAACTTGTCTCAAATACCAGGAGCCCCGCCAATCTGGCATTTGCAGCCTAGGGAAACAAGTCAAAGCCAAATAGTCTCATCCGACTATACCATATGGCCTCACCTGGACGTCAAAACTGCATTACCAAAATTTGTCTCAGATACCAGGAGCCCTGCCAATCTGGCTTTTGCAGCCTAGGAGAGTTAGTCAAAGCCAACTAGTCTCACCCGACTATCTAGTCGGAAAACATACAGCCTCACCTGGAAGTCAAAACTGCTTTACCAAAATTTGACTCAGATACCAGCACCCCTGCCAATCTTGCTGTTGCAACCTAGGGGAGCTAGTCAAAGCCCAAAAGGCTCACCCGACTATTCCATCTTAAAACATACAGCCGCATCTGGCCGCCAAAATTGA
This sequence comes from Drosophila littoralis, assembly GCA_018903485.1. Classification (NCBI taxonomy): domain Eukaryota; kingdom Metazoa; phylum Arthropoda; class Insecta; order Diptera; family Drosophilidae; genus Drosophila; species Drosophila littoralis. The sequence continues at coordinate 42,396 of JAEIGF010000631.1, read as the reverse complement.
TTTAGGAAAAGTTGTTTCAGATACCAGGAGCCCTGCCAATCTGGCTTTTGCAGCCTAGGGGAGCTAGTCAAAGCCAAATAGTCTCACCCGACTATTTAGTATTAAAACATACAGCCTCACCTGGAAGTCTAAGCTGCGTCACCAAAACTTGTTTCAGATACCAGGAGCCCTGCAAATCTGGCTTATGCAGCTTAGGGAAGCTAGTCAAAGCCAAATAGTCTCACCCGACTATTCCATCTTAAAACATTCAGCCTCACCTAACTGCTTCACCAAAACTTGTCTCAGATACCAGGATCCCTGCCAATCTGGCTTTTGCAGCTTAGGGAAGCTAGTCAAAGCCAAATAGTCTCACCCGACTATTCCATCTTAAAACATTCAGCCTCACCTAACTGCTTCACCAAAACTTGTCTCAGATACCAGGAGCCCTGCCAATCTGGCTTTTGCAGCCTAGGGGAGCTAGTCAAAGCCAAATAGTCTCACCCGACTATTTAGTATTAAAACATACAGCCTCACCTGGAAGTCTAAGCTGCGTCACCAAAACTTGTCTCAGATACCAGGAGCCCTGCAAATCTGGCTTATGCAGCTTAGGGAAGCTAGTCAAAGCCAAATAGTCTCACCCGACTATTCCATCTTAAAACATTCAGCCTCACCTAACTGCTTCACCAAAATTTGTTTCAGATGCCAGGAGCCCTGCCAATCTAGCTTTTGCAGCCTAGGGGAGCTTGTCAAAGCCAACTAGTCTCACCCGACTATTTAGTCTTAAAACATACAGCCTCACCTGGAAGTCAAAACTGCTTCACCAAAACTTGTCTCAGATACCAGGAGCCCCGCCAATCTGGCATTTGCAGCCTAGGGAAACAAGTCAAAGCCAAATAGTCTCATCCGACTATACCATATGGCCTCACCTGGACGTCAAAACTGCATTACCAAAATTTGTCTCAGATACCAGGAGCCCTGCCAATCTGGCTTTTGCAGCCTAGGGGAGTTAGTCAAAGCCAACTAGTCTCACCCGACTATTTAGTCGGAAAACATACAGCCTCACCTGGAAGTCAAAACTGCTTTACCAAAATTTGACTCAGATACCAGCACCCCTGCCAATCTTGCTGTTGCAGCCTAGGGGAGCTAGTCAAAGCCAAATAGTCTCACCCGACTATTTAGTCTTAAAACATTCAGCCTCACCTAACTGCTTCAACAAAACTTGTCTCAGATACCAGGAGCCCTGCCAATCTGGCATTTGCAGCCTAGGGAAGCTAGTCAAGGCCAAATAGTCTCAACCGACTTTTCCATCTTAAAACATACAGCCGCATCTGGCCGCCAAAATTGATTTAGCAAAACTTGTTTTAGATACCAGGAGCCCTGCCAATCTGGCTTTTGCAGCCTAGGGGAACAAGTCAAAGCCAAACAGTCTCACCCGACTATTCCTTCTTAAATTATGTGGCCACACCTGGACGTCAAAACTGCTTTACCAAAATTTGTCTCAGATACGAGGAGCCCTGCCAATCTGGCTTTTGCAGCCTAGGGGAGTTAGTCAAAGCCAACTAGTCTCACCCGACTATTTAGTCTTGAAACATACAGCCTCACCTGGAAGTCAAATCTGATTTACCAAAATTTGACTCAGATACCAGCATCCCTGCCAATCTTGCTTTTGCAGCCCAGGGAAGCTAGTCAAAGCCAAATAGTCTCACCCGACTATTTAGTCTTAAAACATTCAGCCTCACCTAACTGCTTCACCAAAACTTGTCTCAGATACCAGGAGCCCTGCCAATCTGGCATTTGCAGCCTAGGGAAGCTAGTCAAGGCCAAATAGTCTCACCCGACTTTTCCATCTTAAAACATACACCCCCATCTGGCCGCCAAAATTGCTTTAGCAAAACTTGTCTCAGATACCAGGAGCCCTGCCAAACCGGCTTTTGCAGCCTAGGGGAGCTAGTCAAAGCCAAACAGTCTCACCCGACTATTCCATCTTAAAGCATATGGCCTCACCTGGACGTCAAAACTGCTTTACCAAAATTTTTCTCAGATACCAGAAGCCCTGCCAATCTGGCTTTTGCAGCCTAGGGGAGTTAGTCAAAGCCAACTAGTCTCACCCGACTATTTAGTCTTGAAACATACAGCCTCACCTGGAAGGCAAAACTGCTTTACAAAAACTCTTCTCAGATACCAGGAGCCCTGTCAATTTGGCATTGCAACCTAGGGGAGCAGGTCAAAGCCAAATAGTCTCACCCGTTTATTTAGCCTGAAAACATACAGCCTTACCTGGCCGTCAAAACTGCTTTACCAAGACTTGACTCAGATACCAGGACCCTTGCCAATCTGGCATTTGCAGCCTAGGGAAGCTAGTCAAAGCCAAAAAGTCTCACCCGACTTTTCCCTCTTAAACCATACAGCCCCATCTGGCCGCCAAAAATGCGTTAGCAAAACTTGACTCAGATACCAGGACCCCTATCAATCTGGCATTTGCAGCCTAGGGGAGCTAGTCAACGCCAAATAGTCTCACCCGACTATTTAGTCTTAAAACATACAGTCTCACCTGGAAGGCAAAACTGCTTTACAAAAACTTGTCTCAGATACCAGGAGCCCTGTTAATTTGGCATTGCAGCCTAGGGGAGCAGGCCAAAGCCAAATAGTCTCACCAGACTATTTAATCTTAAAACATACAGTCTTACCTGGCCGTCAAAACTGCTTTATCAAAATTTGACTCAGATACCAGGACCCCTGCCAATCTGGCTTTTGCAGCCTAGGGGAGCTAGTCAAAGCCAAATAGTCTCACCCGACTATTTAGTATTAAAACATACAGCCTCACCTGAAAGTCAAAACTGCTTCACCGAAACTTGTCTCAGATACCAGGAGCCCTGCCAATCTGGCTTTTGTATTCTAGGGGAGCTAGTCAAATTCAAATTGTCTCACCCGACTATTTAGTCTGAAAACATACAGCCTCACCTGGAAGTCAAAACTGCTTTGCCATAACTTGACGCAGATGCCTGCTCCCCTGTCAATCTGGCATTTGCAGCCTAGGGGAGCTAGTCAACGCCAAATAGTCTCACCCGACTATTTAGTCTTAAAACATACAGTCTCAATTGCAAGGCAAAACTGCTTTACAAAAACTTGTCTCAGATACCAGGAGCCCTGTCAATTTGGCATTGCAGCCTAGGGGAGCAGGCCAAAGCCAAATAGTCTCCCCAGACTATTTAATCTTAAAACATACAGTCTTACCTGGCCATCAAACCTGCTTTATCAAAACTTGACTCAGATACCAGGACCCCTGCCAATCTGGCTTTTGCAGCCTAGGGGAGCTAGTCAAAGCCAAATAGTCTCACCCGACTATTTAGTATTAAAACATACAGCCTCACCTGAAAGTCAAAACTGCTTCACCAAAACTTGTCTCAGATACCAGGAGCCCTGCCAATCTGGCTTTTGTATTCTAGGGGAGCTAGTCAAAGCCAAATTGTCTTACCCGACTATTTAGTCTGAAAACATACAGCCTCATCTGGAAGTCAAAACTGCTTTGCCGTAACTTGACTCAGATGCCTGCACCCCTGTCAATCTGGCTTTTGCAGCCTAGGGGAGCTAGTCAAAGCCAAATCGTCGTACCCGACTTTTTAGTCTTAAAACATTCAGCCTCACCTGGAAGTCAAAACTGCTTCACCAAAACTTGTCTCAGATACCAGGAGCCCTGCCAATCTGGCATTTGCAGCCTAGGGGAACAAGTCAAAGCCAAACAGTCTCACTCGACTATTCCATCTTAAAACATATGGCCTCACCTGGACGTCAAAACTGCTTTACCAAAACTTGTCTCATATACCAGGAGCCCTGCCAATCTGGCTTTTGCAGCCTAGGGAAGCTAGTCAAGGCTAAATAGTCTCACCCGATTATTTAATCTGAAAGCATACAGCCTCACCTGGAAGTTAAAACTGCTTTGCCAAAACCTGACCTGATACCAGGAGCCCTGCCAATCTGGCTTTTGCAGCCTAGGGGAACAAGTCAAAGTCAAACAGTCTCACTCGACTATTCCATCTTAAAACATATGGCCTCACCTGGACGTCAAAACTGCTTTACCAAAATTTGTCTCAGATACCAGGAGCCCTGCCAATCTGGCATTTGCAGCCTAGGGAAGCAGGTCAAAGCCAAATAGTCTAACCAGACTATTTAGTCTTAAAACATACAGCCTCACCTGGAAGTCAAAATTGATTTAGCAAAACTTGATTCAGATACCAGGAGCCCTGCCAATCTGGCTTTTGCAGCCTAGGGAAGCTAGTCAAGGCCAAATAGTCTCACCCGACTATTTAATCTGAAAGCATACAGCCTCACCTGGAAGTTAAAACTGCTTTGCCAAAACCTGACCTGATACCAGGAGCCCTGCCAATCTGGCTTTTGCAGCCTAGGGGAACAAGTCAAAGCCAAACAGTCTCACTCGACTATTCCATCTTAAAACATATGGCCTCACCTGGACGTCAAAACTGCTTTACCAAAACTTGTCTCAGATACCAGGAGCCCTGCCAATCTGGCTTTTGCAGCCTAGGGGAGCTAGTCAAAGCCAAATAGTCGTACCCGACTATTTAGTCTTAAAACATACAGTCTTACCTGGCCGTCAAAACTGCTTTATCAAAATTTGACTCAGATACCAGGAGCCCTGCCAATCTGGCTTTTGCAGCCTAGGGGAGCTAGTCAAAGCCAAATAGTCGTACCCGACTATTTAGTCTTAAAACATTCAGCCCCACCTGGAAGTCAAAACTGCGTCACCAAAACTTGTCTCAGATACCAGGAGCCCAGCCAATCTGGCTTTTGCAGCCTAGGGGAGCTCGTCAAAGGCAAAGAGTCGTACCTGACTATTTAGTCATAAAACATACAGTCTTACCTGACCGTCAAAACTGCTTTATCAAAATTTGACTCAGATACCAGGACCCCTGCCAATCTGGCTTTTGCAGCCTAGGGGAGCTAGTCAAAGCCAAATAGTCTCACCCGACTTATTTAGTATTAAAACATACAGCCTCACCTGAAAGTCAAAACTGCTTCACCAAAACTTGTCTCAGATACCAGGAGCCCTGCCAATCTGGCTTTTGTATTCTAGGGGAGCTAGTCAAAGCCAAATTGTCTCACCCGACTATTTAGTCTGAAAACATACAGCCTCACCTGGAAGTCAAAACTGCTTTGCCGTAACTTGACTCAGATGCCTGCACCCCTGCCAATCTGGCTTTTGCAGCCGACGGGAACAAGTCAAAGCCAAACAGTCTCACTCGACTATTCCATCTTAAAACATACAGCCCCATCTGGCTGCCAAATTTGCTTTACCAAAATTTGTCTCAGATACCAGGAGCCCTGCCAATCTGGCATTTGCAGCCTAGGGGGAGCAGGTCAAAGCCAAATAGTCTAACCAGACTATTTAGTCTTAAAACATACAGCCTCACCTGGAAGTCAAAACTGCTTCACCAAAACTTGTCTCAGATACCAGAAGCCCTGCCAATCTGGCTTTTGCAGCCTAGGGGAGCTAGTCAAAGCCAAATTGTCTCACCCGACTATTTAGTCTTAAAACATTCAGCCTCACCTGGAAGTCAAAACTGCTTCACCAAAACTTGTCTCAGATACCAGGAGCCCAGCCAATCTGGCTTTTGCAGCCTAGGGGAGCTAGTCAAAGGCAAAGAGTCGTACCTGACTATTTAGTCATAAAACATACAGTCTTACCTGACCGTCAAAACTGCTTTATCAAAATTTGACTCAGATACCAGCACCCCTGCCAATTTTGCTTTTGCAGCCTAGGGGAGCTAGTCAAAGCCCAAAAGGCTCACCCGACTTTTCCATCTTAAAACATACAGCCCCATCTGGCCGCCAAAATTGATTTAGCAAAACTTGATTCAGATACCAGGAGCCCTGCCAATCTGGCTTTTGCAGCCTAGGGGAGCAGGTCAAAGCCAAATAGTCTAACCAGACTATTTAGTCTTAAAACATACAGCCTCACCTGGAAGTCAAAACTGCTTCACCAAAACTTGTCTCAGATACCAGAAGCCCTGCCAATCTGGCTTTTGCAGCCTAGGGGAGCTAGTCAAAGCCAAATTGTCTCACCCGACTATTTAGTCTTAAAACATTCAGCCTCACCTGGAAGTCAAAACTGCTTCACCAAAACTTGTCTCAGATACCAATAGCCCGGCCAATCTGGCATTTGCAGCCTAGGGAAGCTAGTCAAGGCCAAATAGTCTCACCCGACTATTTAATCTGAAAGCATACAGCCTCACCTGGAAGGCAAAACTGCTTTGCCAAAACCTGACCTGATATCAGGAGCCCTGCCAATCTGGACGTCAAAACTGCTTTACCAAAATTTGTCTCAGATACCAGGAGCCCTGCCAATCTGGCATTTGCAGCCTAGGGGAGCAGGTCAAAGCCAAATAGTCTCACCCGACTTATTTAGTATTAAAACATACAGCCTCACCTGAAAGTCAAAACTGCTTCACCAAAACTTGTCTCAGATACCAGGAGCCCTGCCAATCTGGCTTTTGTATTCTAGGGGAGCTAGTCAAAGCCAAATTGTCTCACCCGACTATTTAGTCTGAAAAATACAGCCTCACCTGGAAGTCAAAACTGCTTTGCCGTAACTTGACTCAGATGCCTGCACCCCTGCCAATCTGGCTTTTGCAGCCGAGGGGAACAAGTCAAAGCCAAACAGTCTCACTCGACTATTCCATCTTAAAACATACAGCCCCATCTGGCTGCCAAATTTGCTTTACCAAAATTTGTCTCAGATACCAGGAGCCCTGCCAATCTGGCATTTGCAGCCTAGGGGAGCAGGTCAAAGCCAAATAGTCTAACCAGACTATTTAGTCTTAAAACATACAGCCTCACCTGGAAGTCAAAACTGCTTCACCAAAACTTGTCTCAGATACCAGGAGCCCTGCAAATCTGGCTTTTGCAGCCTAGGGGAGCTAGTCAAAGCCAAATAGTCGTACCCGACTATTTAGTCTTAAAACATACAGTCTTACCTGGCCGTCAAAACTGCTTTATCAAAATTTGACTCAGATACCAGCACCCCTGCCAATTTTGCTTTTGCAGCCTAGGGGAGCTAGTCAAAGGCCAAAAGGCTCACCCGACTTTTCCATCTTAAAACATACAGCCCCATCTGGCCGCCAAAATTGATTTAGCAAAACTTGTTTCAGATACCAGGAGCCCTGCAAATCTGGCTTTTGCAGCCTAGGGGAGCAGGTCAAAGCCAAATAGTCTAACCAGACTATTTAGTCTTAAAACATACAGCCTCACCTGGAAGTCAAAACTGCTTCACCAAAACTTGTCTCAGATACCAGGAGCCCTGCAAATCTGGCTTTTGCAGCCTAGGGGAGCTAGTCAAAGCCAAATAGTCGTACCCGACTATTTAGTCTTAAAACATTCAGCCTCACCTGGAAGTCAAAACTGCTTCACCAAAACTTGTCTCAGATACCAATAGCCCTGCCAATCTGGCATTTGCAGCCTAGGGAAGCTAGTCAAGGCCAAATAGTCTCACCCGACTATTTAATCTGAAAGCATACAGCCTCACCTGGAAGGCAAAACTGCTTTGCCAAAACCTGACCTGATACCAGGAGCCCTGCCAATCTGGCTTTTGCAGCCGAGGGGAACAAGTCAAAGCCAAACAGTCTCACTCGACTATTCCATCTTAAAACATACAGCCCCATCTGGCTGCCAAATTTGCTTTTACCAAAATTTGTCTCAGATACCAGGAGCCCTGCCAATCTGGCATTTGCAGCCTAGGGGAGCAGGTCAAAGCCAAATAGTCTAACCAGACTATTTAGTCTTAAAACATACAGCCTCACCTGGAAGTCAAAACTGCTTTGTCTCAGATACCAGGAGCCCTGCCAATCTGGCTTTTGCAGCCTAGGGGAGCTAGTCAAAGCCAAATAGTCGTACCCGACTATTTAGTCTTAAAACATACAGTCTTACCTGGCCGTCAAAACTGCTTAATCAAAATTTGACTCAGATACCAGCACCCCTGCCAATCTTGCTTTTGCAGCCTAGGGGAGCTAGTCAAAGGCCAAAAGGCTCACCCGACTTTTCCATCTTAAAACATACAGCCCCATCTGGCCGCCAAAATTGCTTTATCAAAACTTGTCTCAGATACCAGGAGCCCTGCCAAACTGGCTTTTGCAGCCTAGGGGAGCTAGTCAAAGGCCAAAAGGCTCACCCGACTTTTCCATCTTAAAACATACAGCCCCATCTGGCCGCCAAAATTGCTTTATCAAAACTTGTCTCAGATACCAGGAGCCCTGCCAATCTGGCTTTTGCAGCCTAGGGGAGCTAGTCAAAGCCAAATAGTCGTACCTGACTATTTAGTCTTAAAACATACAGCCTCACCTGGAAGTCAAAACTGCTTCACAAAAACCTGTCTCAGATTCCAGGAGCCCTGCCAAACTGGCTTTTGCAGCCTAGGGGAGTTAGTCAAAGCCAACTAGTCTCACCCGACTATCTAGTCTTGAAACATACAGCCTCACCTGGAAGTCAAAACTGCTTTACCAAAATTTGACTCAGATACCAGCACCCCTGCCAATCTTGCTTTTGCAGCCTAGGGGAGCTAGTCAAAGCCCAAAAGGCTCACCCGACTTTTCCATCTTAAAACATGCAGCCCCATCTGGCCGCCAAAATGTATTTAGCAAAACTTGTTTCAGATACCAGGAGCCCTGCCAATCTGGCTTTTGCAGCCTAGGGGAGTTAGTCAAAGCCAACTAGTCTCACCCGACTACTAAGTCTTAAAACAATCAGCCTCACCTGGAAGTCAAAACTGCTTCACCAAAACGTGTCTCAGATACCAGGAGCCCTGCCAATCTGGCATTTGCAGCCTAGGGAAGCTAGTCAAGGCCAAAAAGTCTCACCCGACAATTCCATCTTAAAACATACAGCCTCACCTGGAAGGCAAAACTGCTTTACAAAAACTCTTCTCAGATACCAGGAGCCCTGTCAATTTGGCATTGCAGCCTAGGGGAGCAGGTTAAAGCCAAATAGTCTAACCAGACTATTTAGTCTTAAAACATATGGCCTCACCTGGACGTCAAAACTGCTTTACCAAAATTTGTCTCAGATACCAGGAGCCCTGCCAATCTGGCTTTTGCAGCCTAGGGGAACAAGTCAAAGCCAAACAGTCTCACTCGACTATTCCATCTTAAAACATACAGCCCCATCTGGCTGCCAAATTTGCTTTACCAAAATTTGTCTCAGATACCAGGAGCCCTGCCAATCTGGCTTTTGCAGCCTAGGGGAGCTAGTCAAAGGCAAAGAGTCGTACCTGACTATTTAGTCATAAAACATACAGTCTTACCTGACCGTCAAAACTGCCTTATCAAATTTTGACTCAGATACCAGGAGCCCTGCCAATCTGGCTTTTGCAGCCTAGGGGAGCTAGTCAAAGCCAAATAGTCGTACCCGACTATTTAGTCTTAAAACATTCAGCCCCACCTGGAAGTCAAAACGGCGTCACCAAAACTTGTCTCAGATACCAGGAGCCCAGCCAATCTGGCTTTTGCAGCCTAGGGGAGCTAGTCAAAGGCAAAGAGTCGTACCTGACTATTTAGTCATAAAACATACAGTCTTACCTGACCGTCAAAACTGCTTTATCAAAATTTGACTCAGATACCAGCACCCCTGCCAATTTTGCTTTTGCAGCCTAGGGGAGCTAGTCAAAGCCCAAAAGGCTCACCCGACTTTTCCATCTTAAAACATACAGCCCCATCTGGCCGCCAAAATTGATTTAGCAAAACTTGATTCAGATACCAGGAGCCCTGCCAATCTGGCTTTTGCAGCCTAGGGGAGCAGGTCAAAGCCAAATAGTCTAACCAGACTATTTAGTCTTAAAACATACAGCCTCACCTGGATGTCAAAACTGCTTCACCAAAACTTGTCTCAGATACCAGAAGCCCTGCCAATCTGGCTTTTGCAGCCTAGGGGAGCTAGTCAAAGCCAAATAGTCGTACCCGACTATTTAGTCTTAAAACATTCAGCCTCACCTGAAAGTCAAAACTGCTTCACCAAAACTTGTCTCAGATACCAGAAGCCCTGCCAATCTGGCTTTTGCAGCCTAGGGGAGCTAGTCAAAGCCAAATAGTCTCACCCGACTATTTAGTCTGAAAACATACAGCCTCACCTGGAAGTCAAAACTGCTTTGCCATAACTTGACTCAGATGCCTGCACCCCTGCCAATCTGGCTTTTTGCAGCCGAGGGGAACAAGTCAAAGCCAAACAGTCTCACTCGACTATTCCATCTTAAAACATACAGCCCCATCTGGCTGCCAAATTTGCTTTACCAAAATTTGTCTCAGATACCAGGAGCCCTGCCAATCTGGCATTTGCAGCCTAGGGGAGCAGGTCAAACCCAAATAGTCTAACCAGACTATTTAGTCTTAAAACATACAGCCTCACCTGGAAGTCAAAACTGCTTCACCAAAACTTGTCTCAGATACCAGGAGCCCTGCCAATCTGGCTTTTGCAGCCTAGGGGAGCTAGTCAAAGCCAAATAGTCTTACCCGACTATTTAGTCTTAAAACATACAGTCTTACCTGGCCGTCAAAACTGCTTTATCAAAATTTGACTCAGATACCAGCACCCCTGCCAATTTTGCTTTTGCAGCCTAGGGGAGCTAGTCAAAGCCCAAAAGGCTCACCCGACTTTTCCATCTTAAAACATTCAGCCCCACCTGGAAGTCAAAACTGCGTCACCAAAACTTGTCTCAGATACCAGGAGCCCTGCCAATCTGGCTTTTGCAGCCTAGGGGAGCTAGTCAAAGGCAAAGAGTCTTACCTGACTATTTAGTCATAAAACATACAGTCTTACCTGACCGTCAAAACTGCTTTATCAAAATTTGACTCAGATACCAGCACCCCTGCCAATTTTGCTTTTGCAGCCTAGGGGAGCTAGTCAAAGCCCAAAAGGCTCACCCGACTTTTCCATCTTAAAACATACAGCCCCATCTGGCCGCCAAAATTGATTTAGCAAAACTTGATTCAGATACCAGGAGCCCTGCCAATCTGGCTTTTGCAGCCTAGGGGAGCAGGTCAAAGCCAAATAGTCTAACCAGACTATTTAGTCTTAAAACATACAGCCTCACCTGGAAGTCAAAACTGCTTCACCAAAACTTGTCTCAGATACCAGAAGCCCTGCCAATCTGGCTTTTGCAGCCTAGGGGAGCTAGTCAAAGCCAAATAGTCGTACCCGACTATTTAGTCTTAAAACATTCAGCCTCACCTGGAAGTCAAAACTGCTTCACCAAAACTTGTCTCAGATACCAATAGCCCTGCCAATCTGGCATTTGCAGCCTAGGGAAGCTAGTCAAGGCCAAATAGTCTCACCCGACCATTTAATCTGAAAGCATACAGCCTCACCTGGAAGGCAAAACTCTTGCCAAACCTGACCTGAATCAAGACCCTGCCCATCTGGACGTCAAAACTGCTTTACCAAAATTTGTCTCAGATACCAGGAGCCCTGCCAATCTGGCTTTTGCAGCCTAGGGGAGCAGGTCAAAGCCAAATAGTCTCACCCGACTTATTTAGTATTAAAACATACAGCCTCACCTGAAAGTCAAAACTGCTTCACCAAAACTTGTCTCAGACCAGGAGCCCTGCCAATCTGGCTTTTGTATTCTAGGGGAGCTAGTCAAAGCCAAATTGTCTCACCCGACTATTTAGTCTGAAAACATACAGCCTCACCTGGAAGTCAAAACTGCTTTGCCAAAACTTGACTCAGATGCCAGGACCCTGCCAATCTGGCTTTTGCAGCCGAGGGGAACAAGTCAAGGCCAAAAAGTCTCACCCGACAATTCCATCTTAAAACATACAGCCCCATCTGGCTGCCAAATCTGCTTTACCAAAACTTGTCTCAGATACCAGGAGCCCTGCCAATCTGGCTTTTGCAGCCTAGGGGAGCTAGTCAAAGGCCAAAAGGCTCACCCGACTTTTCCATCTTAAAATATACAGCCCCATCTGGCCGCCAAAATTGATTTAGCAAAACTTGTTTCAGATACCAGGAGCCCTGCCAATCTGGCTTTTGCAGCCTAGGGGAGCAGGTCAAAGCCAAATAGTCTCACCAGACTATTTAGTCTTAAAACATACAGCCTCACCTGGAAGTCAAAACTGCTTCACCAAAACTTGTCTCAGATACCAGGAGCCCTGCAAATCTGGCTTTTGCAGCCTAGGGGAGCTAGTCAAAGCCAAATAGTCGTACCCGACTATTTAGTCTTAAAACATTCAGCCTCACCTGGAAGTCAAAACTGCTTCACCAAAACTTGTCTCAGATACCAATAGCCCTGCCAATCTGGCATTTGCAGCCTAGGGAAGCTAGTCAAGGCCAAATAGTCTCACCCGACTATTTAATCTGAAAGCATACAGCCTCACCTGGAAGGCAAAACTGCTTTGCCAAAACCTGACCTGATACCAGGAGCCCTGCCAATCTGGCTTTTGCAGCCGAGGGGAACAAGTCAAAGCCAAATAGTCTCACTCGACTATTCCATCTTAAAACATACAGCCCCATCTGGCTGCCAAATTTGCTTTACCAAAATTTGTCTCAGATACCAGGAGCCCTGCCAATCTGGCATTTGCAGCCTAGGGGAGCAGGTCAAAGCCAAATAGTCTAACCAGACTATTTAGTCTTAAAACATACAGCCTCACCTGGAAGTCAAAACTGCTTTACCAAAATTTGTCTCAGATACCAGGAGCCCTGCCAATCTGGCTTTTGCAGCCTAGGGAAGCTAGCCAAGGCCAAATAGTCTCACCCGATTATTTAATCTGAAAGCATACAGCCTCACCTGGAAGTCAAAACTGCTTTGCCAAAACCTGACCTGATACCAGGAGCCCTGCCAATCTGGCTTTTGCAGCCTAGGGGAATAAGTCAAAGCCAAACAGTCTCGTCCGACTATTCCATCTTAAAACATATGGCCTCACCTGGACGTCAAAACTGCTTAACCAAAATTTGTCTCAGATGCCAGGAGCCCTGCCAGTCTGGCTTTTGCAGCCTAGGGGAGTTAGTCAAAGCCAACTATTTTCACCCGACTATTTAGTCTTGAAACACACAGCCTCACCTGGAAGCCATAACTTGACTCAGATGCCTGCACCCCTGTCAATCTGGCATTTGCAGCCTAGGGGAGCAAGTCAACGCCAAATAGTCTCACCCGACTATTTAGTCTTAAAACATGCAGTCTCACCTGGAAGGCGAAACTGCTTTACAAAAACTTGTCTCAGATACCAGGAGCCCAGTCAATTTGGCATTGCAGCCTAGGGGAGCAGGCCAAAGCCAAATAGTCTCATCAGACTATTAAATCTTAAAACATACAGTCTTACCTGGCCGTCAAAACTGCTTTATCAAAATTTGACTCAGATACCAGCACCCCTGCCAATCTTGCTTTTGCAGCCTAGGGGAGCTAGTCAAAGCCCAAAAGGCTCACCCGACTTTTCCATCTTAAAACATACAGCCCCATCTGGCCGCCAAAATTTATTTAGCAAAACTTGTTTCAGATACCAGGAGCCCTGCCAATCTGGCATTTGCAGCCTAGGGGAGCTAGTCAAAGCCAAATAGTCTCACCTGACTATTCCATCTTAAAACATACAGCCTCACCTGGAAGTCAAAACTGCTTCACCAAAACTTGTCTGAGATACCAGTAGCCCCGCCAATCTGGCTTTTGCAGCCTAGGGGAGCTAGTCAAGGCCAAATAGTCTCACCCGACAATTCCATCTTAAAACATACAGCCTCACCTGGAAGGCAAAACTGCTTTACAAAAACTCTTCTCAGATACCAGGAGCCCTGTCAATTTGGCATTGCAGCCTAGGGGAGCAGGTCAAAGCCAAATAGTCTCACCCGACAATTCCATCTTAAAACATACAGCCTCGCCTGGACGTCAAAACTGCTTTACCAACATTTGTCTCAGATACCAGGAGCCCTGCCAATCTGGCTTTTGCAGCCTAGGGGAGTTAGTCAAAGCCAACTAGTCTCACACGAATATTTAGTCTTGAAACATACAGCCTTACCTGGCCGTCAAAACTGCTTTACCAAGACTTGACTCAGATACCAGGACCCCTGCCAATCTGGCATTTGCAGCCTAGGGAAGCTAGTCAAAGCCAAAAAGTCTCACCCGACAATTCCATCTTAAAACATACAGCCTCGCCTGGACGTCAAAACTGCTTTACCAAAATTTGTCTCAGATACCAGGATTCTCGCACGAATATTTAGTCTTGAAACATACAGCCTCACCTGGAAGTCAAAACTGATTTACCAAAATTTGACTCAGATACCAGGAGCCCTGCCAATCTGGCTTTTGCAGCCTACCCGACTATTTAGTCTTAAAACATACAGTCTTACCTGGCCGTCAAAACTGCTTAATCAAAATTTGACTCAGATACCAGCACCCCTGCCAATCTTGCTTTTGCAGCCTAGGGGAGCTAGTCAAAGGCCAAAAGGCTCACCCGACTTTTCCATCTTAAAACATACAGCCCCATCTGGCCGCCAAAATTGCTTTATCAAAACTTGTCTCAGATACCAGGAGCCCTGCCAAACTGGCTTTTGCAGCCTAGGGGAGTTAGTCAACGCCAACTAGTCTCACACGAATATTTAGTCTTGAAACATACAGCCTCATCTGGAAGTCAAAACTGCTTTACCAAAATTTGACTCAGATACCAGGAGCCCTGCCAATCTGGCTTTTGAAGCCTAGGGGAGCAAGTCAACGCCAAATAGTCTCACCCGACTATTTAGTCTTAAAACATGCAGTCTCACCTGGAAGGCGAAACTGCTTTACAAAAACTTGTCTCAGATACCAGGAGCCCTGTCAATTTGGCATTGCAGCCTAGGGGAGCAGGCCAAAGCCAAATAGTCTCATCAGACTATTAAATCTTAAAACATACAGTCTTACCTGGCCGTCAAAACTGCTTTATCAAAATTTGACTCAGATACCAGCACCCCTGCCAATCTTGCTTTTGCAGCCTAGGGGAGCTAGTCAAAGCCCAAAAGGCTCACCCGACTTTTCCATCTTAAAACACACAGCCCCATCTGGCCGCCAAAATTTATTTAGCAAAACTTGTTTCAGATACCAGGAGCCCTGCCAATCTGGCATTTGCTGCCTAGGGGAGCTAGTCAAAGCCAAATAGTCTCACCTGACTATTCCATCTTAAAACATACAGCCTCACCTGGAAGTCAAAACTGCTTCACCAAAACTTGTCTGAGATACCAGTAGCCCCGCCAATCTGGCTTTTGCAGCCTAGGGGAGCTAGTCAAGGCCAAAAAGTCTCACCCGACAATTCCATCTTAAAACATACAGCCTCACCTGGAAGGCAAAACTGCTTTACAAAAACTCTTCTCAGATACCAGGAGCCCTGTCAATTTGGCATTGCAGCCTAGGGGAGCAGGTCAAAGCCAAATAGTCTCACCCGACAATTCCATCTTAAAACATACAGCCTCGCCTGGACGTCAAAACTGCTTTACCAACATTTGTCTCAGATACCAGGAGCCCTGCCAATCTGGCTTTTGCAGCCTAGGGGAGTTAGTCAAAGCCAACTAGTCTCACACGAATATTTAGTCTTGAAACATACAGCCGTACCTGGCCGTCAAAACTGCTTTACCAAGACTTGACTCAGATACCAGGACCCCTGCCAATCTGGCATTTGCAGCCTAGGGAAGCTAGTCAAAGCCAAAAAGTCTCACCCGACAATTCCATCTTAAAACATACAGCCTCGCCTGGACGTCAAAACTGCTTTACCAAAAATTGTCTCAGATACCAGGAGCCCTGCCAATCTGGCTTTTGCAGCCTAGGGGAGTTAGTCAAAGCCAACTAGTCTCACACGAATATTTAGTCTTGAAACATACAGCCTCACCTGGAAGTCAAAACTGATTTACCAAAATTTGACTCAGATACCAGGAACCCTGCCAATCTGGCTTTTGCAGCCTAGGGGAGCTTGTCAAAGCCAAAAAGTCTCACCCGACTTTTCCATCTTAAACCATACAGCCCCATCTGGCCGCCAAAATTGCTTTAGCAAAACTTGTCTCAGATACCAGGAGCCCTGCAAATCTGGCTTTTGCAACCTAGGGGAGCTAGTCAAAGCCAAATAGTCTCACCCGACTATTTAGTCTTAAAACATTCAGCCTCACCTGGAAGTCAAAACTGCTTCACCAAAACTTGTCTCAGATACCAGGAGCCCTGCCAATCTGGCATTTGCTGCCTAGGGAAGCTAGCCAAGGCCAAATAATCTCACCCGACTATTTAATCTTAAAACATACAGCCTCGCCTGGACGTCAAAACTGCTTTACCAAAATTTGTCTCAGATACCAGGAGCCCTGCCAATCTGGCTTTTGCAGTCTAGGGGAGCTAGTCAAAGCCAAAGAGTCTCACCCGACTATTCCATCTTAAAGCATATGGCCTCACCTGGACGTCAAAACTGCTTTACCAAAATTTGTCTCAGATACCAGGAGCCCTGCCAATCTGGCTTTTGCAGCCTAGGGGAGTTAGTCAAAGCCAACTAGTCTCACCCGACTATTTAGTCTTGAAACATACAGCCTCACCTGGAAGTCAAAACTGCTTTACCAAAATTTGACTCAGATACCAGCACCCCTGCCAATCTGGCTTTTGCAGCCTAGGGGAGCTAGTCAAGGCCAAAAAGTCTCACCCGACAATTCCATCTTAAAACATACAGCCTCACCTGGAAGGCAAAACTGCTTTACAAAAACTCTTCTCAGATACCAGGAGCCCTGTCAATTTGGCATTGCAGCCTAGGGGAGCAGGTCAAAGCCAAATAGTCTCACCCGACAATTCCATCTTAAAACATACAGCCTCGCCTGGACGTCAAAACTGCTTTACCAACATTTGTCTCAGATACCAGGAGCCCTGCCAATCTGGCTTTTGCAGCCTAGGGGAGTTAGTCAAAGCCAACTAGTCTCACACGAATATTTAGTCTTGAAACATACAGCCTTACCTGGCCGTCAAAACTGCTTTACCAAGACTTGACTCAGATACCAGGACCCCTGCCAATCTGGCATTTGCAGCCTAGGGAAGCTAGTCAAAGACAAAAAGTCTCACCCGACAATTCCATCTTAAAACATACAGCCTCGCCTGGACGTCAAAACTGTTTTACCAAAATTTGTCTCAGATACCAGGATTCTCACACGAATATTTAGTCTTGAAACATACAGCCTCACCTGGAAGTCAAAACTGATTTACCAAAATTTGACTCAGATACCAGGAGCCCTGCCAATCTGGCTTTTGCAGCCTACCCGACTATTTAGTCTTAAAACATACAGTCTTACCTGGCCGTCAAAACTGCTTAATCAAAATTTGACTCAGATACCAGCACCCCTGCCAATCTTGCTTTTGCAGCCTAGGGGAGCTAGTCAAAGGCCAAAAGGCTCACCCGACTTTTCCATCTTAAAACATACAGCCCCATCTGGCCGCCAAAATTGCTTTATCAAAACTTGTCTCAGATACCAGGAGCCCTGCCAAACTGGCTTTTGCAGCCTAGGGGAGCTAGTCAAAGGCCAAAAGGCTCACCCGACTTTTCCATCTTAAAACATACAGCCCCATCTGGCCGCCAAAATTGCTTTATCAAAACTTGTCTCAGATACCAGGAGCCCTGCCAATCTGGCTTTTGCAGCCTAGGGGAGCTAGTCAAAGCCAAATAGTCGTACCTGACTATTTAGTCTTAAAACATACAGCCTCACCTGGAAGTCAAAACTGCTTCACAAAAACCTGTCTCAGATTCCAGGAGCCCTGCCAAACTGGCTTTTGCAGCCTAGGGGAGTTAGTCAAAGCCAACTAGTCTCACCCGACTATCTAGTCTTGAAACATACAGCCTCACCTGGAAGTCAAAACTGCAAAACTGCAAAACCAAAATTTGACTCAGATACCAGCACCCCTGCCAATCTTGCTTTTGCAGCCTAGGGGAGCTAGTCAAAGCCCAAAGGGCTCACCCGACTTTTCCATCTTAAAACATACAGCCCCATCTGGCCGCCAAAATTTATTTAGCAAAACTTGTTTCAGATACCAGGAGCCCTGCCAATCTGGCTTTTGCAGCCTAGGGGAGTTAGTCAAAGCCAACTAGTCTCACCCGACTACTAAGTCTTAAAACAATCAGCCTCACCTGGAAGTCAAAACTGCTTCACCAAAACGTGTCTCAGATACCAGGAGCCCTGCCAATCTGGCATTTGCAGCCTAGGGAAGCTAGTCAAGGCCAAAAAGTCTCACCCGACAATTCCATCTTAAAACATACAGCCTCACCTGGAAGGCAAAACTGCTTTACAAAAACTCTTCTCAGATACCAGGAGCCCTGTCAATTTGGCATTGCAGCCTAGGGGAGCAGGTCAAAGCCAAATAGTCTCACCCGTCTATTTAGTCCTACAACATACAGCCTTAACTGGCCGTCAAAACTGCTTTACCAAGCCTTGACTCAGATACCAGGACCCCTGCCAATCTGGCATTTGCAGCCTAGGGAAGCTAGTCAAAGCCAAAAAGTCTCACCCGACAATTCCATCTTTAAACATACAGCCTCGCCTGGACGTCAAAACTGCTTTACCAAAATTTGTCTCAGATACCAGGAGCCCTGCAAATCTGGCTTTTGCAGCCTAGGGGAGCTAGTCAACGCCAACTAGTCTCACACGAATATTTAGTCTTGAAACATACAGCCTCATCTGGAAGTCAAAACTGCTTTACCAAAATTTGACTCAGATACCAGGAGCCCTGCCAATCTGGCTTTTGAAGCCTAGGGGAGCTTGTCAAAGCCAATAAGTCTCACCCGACTTTTCCATCTTAAACCATACAGCCCCATCTGGCCGCCAAAATTGCTTTAGCAAAACTTGTCTCAGATACCAGGAGCCCTGCAAATCTGGCTTTTGCAGCCTAGGGGAGCTAGTCAAAGCCAAATAGTCTCACCCGACTATTTAGTCTTAAAACATTCAGCCTCACCTGGAAGTCAAAACTGCTTCACCAAAACTTGTCTCAGATACCAGGAGCCCTGCCAATCTGGCATTTGCAGCCTAGGGAAGCTAGCCAAGGCCAAATAGTCTCACCCGATTATTTAATCTGAAAGCATACAGCCTCACCTGGAAGTCAAAACTGCTTTGCCAAAACCTGACCTGATACCAGGAGCCCTGCCAATCTGGCTTTTGCAGCCTAGGGGAACAAGTCAAAGCCAAACAGTCTCACCCGACTATTCCATCTTAAAACATATGGCCTCACCTGGACGTCAAAACTGCTTAACCAAAATTTGTCTCAGATACCAGAAGCCCTGCCAGTCTGGCTTTTGCAGCCTAGGGGAGTTAGTCAAAGCCAACTATTCTCACCCGACTATTTAGTCTTGAAACACACAGCCTCACCTGGAAGCCATAACTTGACTCAGATGCCTGCACCCCTGTCAATCTGGCATTTGCAGCCTAGGGGAGCAAGTCAACGCCAAATAGTCTCACCCGACTATTTAGTCTTAAAACATGCAGTCTCACCTGGAAGGCGAAACTGCTTTACAAAAACTTGTCTCAGATACCAGGAGCCCTGTCAATTTGGCATTGCAGCCTAGGGGAGCAGGCCAAAGCCAAATAGTCTCATCAGACTATTAAATCTTAAAACATACAGTCTTACCTGGCCGTCAAAACTGCTTTATCAAAATTTGACTCAGATACCAGCACCCCTGCCAATCTTGCTTTTGCAGCCTAGGGGAGCTAGTCAAAGCCCAAAAGGCTCACCCGACTTTTCCATCTTAAAACATACAGCCCCATCTGGCCGCCAAAATTTATTTAGCAAAACTTGTTTCAGATACCAGGAGCCCTGCCAATCTGGCTTTTGCAGCCTAGGGGAGTTAGTCAAAGCCAACTAGTCTCACCCGACTACTAAGTCTTAAAACAATCAGCCTCACCTGGAAGTCAAAACTGCTTCACCAAAACGTGTCTCAGATACCAGGAGCCCTGCCAATCTGGCATTTGCAGCCTAGGGAAGCTAGTCAAGGCCAAAAAGTCTCACCCGACAATTCCATCTTAAAACATACAGCCTCACCTGGAAGGCAAAACTGCTTTACAAAAACTCTTCTCAGATACCAGGAGCCCTGTCAATTTGGCATTGCAGCCTAGGGGAGCAGGTCAAAGCCAAATAGTCTCACCCGTCTATTTAGTCCTACAACATACAGCCTTACCTGGCCGTCAAAACTGCTTTACCAAGCCTTGACTCAGATACCAGGACCCCTGCCAATCTGGCATTTGCAGCCTAGGGAAGCTAGTCAAAGCCAAAAAGTCTCACCCGACAATTCCATCTTTAAACATACAGCCTCGCCTGGACGTCAAAACTGCTTTACCAAAATTTGTCTCAGATACCAGGAGCCCTGCCAATCTGGCTTTTGCAGCCTAGGGGAGTTAGTCAACGCCAACTAGTCTCACACGAATATTTAGTCTTGAAACATACAGCCTCATCTGGAAGTCAAAACTGCTTTACCAAAATTTGACTCAGATACCAGGAGCCCTGCCAATCTGGCTTTTGAAGCCTAGGGGAGCTTGTCAAAGCCAAAAAGTCTCACCCGACTTTTCCATCTTAAACCATACAGCCCCATCTGGCCGCCAAAATTGCTTTAGCAAAACTTGTCTCAGATACCAGGAGCCCTGCAAATCTGGCTTTTGCAGCCTAGGGGAGCTAGTCAAAGCCAAATAGTCTCACCCGACTATTTAGTCTTAAAACATTCAGCCTCACCTGGAAGTCAAAACTGCTTCACCAAAACTTGTCTCAGATACCAGGAGCCCTGCCAATCTGGCATTTGCAGCCTAGGGAAGCTAGCCAAGGCCAAATAGTCTCACCCGATTATTTAATCTGAAAGCATACAGCCTCACCTGGAAGTCAAAACTGCTTTGCCAAAACCTGACCTGATACCAGGAGCCCTGCCAATCTGGCTTTTGCAGCCCTAGGGGAACAAGTCAAAGCCAAACAGTCTCACCCGACTATTCCATCTTAAAACATATGGCCTCACCTGGAAGGCGAAACTGCTTTACAAAAACTTGTCTCAGATACCAGGAGCCCTGCCAGTCTGGCTTTTGCAGCCTAGGGGAGTTAGTCAAAGCCAACTATTCTCACCCGACTATTTAGTCTTGAAACACACAGCCTCACCTGGAAGCCATAACTTGACTCAGATGCCTGCACCCCTGTCAATCTGGCATTTGCAGCCTAGGGGAGCAAGTCAACGCCAAATAGTCTCACCCGACTATTTAGTCTTAAAACATGCAGTCTCACCTGGAAGGCGAAACTGCTTTACAAAAACTTGTCTCAGATACCAGGAGCCCTGTCAATTTGGCATTGCAGCCTAGGGGAGCAGGCCAAAGCCAAATAGTCTCATCAGACTATTAAATCTTAAAACATACAGTCTTACCTGGCCGTCAAAACTGCTTTATCAAAATTTGACTCAGATACCAGCACCCCTGCCAATCTTGCTTTTGCAGCCTAGGGGAGCTAGTCAAAGCCCAAAAGGCTCACCCGACTTTTCCATCTTAAAACATACAGCCCCATCTGGCCGCCAAAATTTATTTAGCAAAACTTGTTTCAGATACCAGGAGCCCTGCCAATCTGGCATTTGCTGCCTAGGGGAGCTAGTCAAAGCCAAATAGTCTCACCTGACTATTCCATCTTAAAACATACAGCCTCACCTGGAAGTCAAAACTGCTTCACCAAAACTTGTCTGAGATACCAGTAGCCCCGCCAATCTGGCTTTTGCAGCCTAGGGGAGCTAGTCAAGGCCAAAAAGTCTCACCCGACAATTCCATCTTAAAACATACAGCCTCACCTGGAAGGCAAAACTGCTTTACAAAAACTCTTCTCAGATACCAGGAGCCCTGTCAATTTGGCATTGCAGCCTAGGGGAGCAGGTCAAAGCCAAATAGTCTCACCCGACAATTCCATCTTAAAACATACAGCCTCGCCTGGACGTCAAAACTGCTTTACCAACATTTGTCTCAGATACCAGGAGCCCTGCCAATCTGGCTTTTGCAGCCTAGGGGAGTTAGTCAAAGCCAACTAGTCTCACACGAATATTTAGTCTTGAAACATACAGCCGTACCTGGCCGTCAAAACTGCTTTACCAAGACTTGACTCAGATACCAGGACCCCTGCCAATCTGGCATTTGCAGCCTAGGGAAGCTAGTCAAAGCCAAAAAGTCTCACCCGACAATTCCATCTTAAAACATACAGCCTCGCCTGGACGTCAAAACTGCTTTACCAAAATTTGTCTCAGATACCAGGAGCCCTGCCAATCTGGCTTTTGCAGCCTAGGGGAGTTAGTCAAAGCCAACTAGTCTCACACGAATATTTAGTCTTGAAACATACAGCCTCACCTGGAAGTCAAAACTGATTTACCAAAATTTGACTCAGATACCAGGAGCCCTGCCAATCTGGCTTTTGCAGCCTAGGGGAGCTTGTCAAAGCCAAAAAGTCTCACCCGACTTTTCCATCTTAAACCATACAGCCCCATCTGGCCGCCAAAATTGCTTTAGCAAAACTTGTCTCAGATACCAGGAGCCCTGCAAATCTGGCTTTTGCAACCTAGGGGAGCTAGTCAAAGCCAAATAGTCTCACCCGACTATTTAGTCTTAAAACATTCAGCCTCACCTGGAAGTCAAAACTGCTTCATCAAAACTTGTCTCAGATACCAGGAGCCCTGCCAATCTGGCATTTGCTGCCTAGGGAAGCTAGCCGAGGCCAAATAATCTCACCCGACTATTTAATCTTAAAACATACAGCCTCGCCTGGACGTCAAAACTGCTTTACCAAAATTTGTCTCAGATACCAGGAGCCCTGCCAATCTGGCTTTTGCAGCCTAGGGGAACAAGTCAAAGCCAAACAGTCTCACCCGACTATTCCATCGTAAAACATATGGCCTCACCTGGACGTCAAAACTGCTTTACCAAAATTCGTCTCAGATACCAGGAGAACTGCCAATCTGGCTTTTGCAGCCTAGGGGAGTTAGTCAAAGCCAACTAGTCTCACCCGACTATTTAGTCTTGAAACATACAGCCTCACCTGGAATCCATAACTTGACTCAGATGCTTGCACCCCTGTCAATGTGGCATTTGCAGCCTAGGGGAGCAAGTCAACGCCAAATAGTCTCACCCGACTATTTAGTCTTAAACATACAGTCTCACCTGAAAGGCAAAACTGCTTTACAAAAACTTGTCTCAGATACCAGGAGCCCAGTCAATTTGGCATTGCAGCCTAGGGTAGCAGGCCAAAGCCAAATAGTCTCACCCGTCTATTTCAGTCTTAAAACATACAGCCTTACTTGGCCGTCAAAACTGCTTTATCAAAATTTGACTCAGATACCAGCAGTCCTGCCAATCTTGCTTTTGCAGCCTAGGGGAGCTAGTCAAAGCCCAAAAAGGCTCACCCGACTTTTCCATCTTAAAACATACAGCCCCATCTGGCCGCCAAAATTTATTTAGCAAAACTTGTTTCAGATACCAGGAGCCCTGCCAATCTGGCATTTGCAGCCTAGGGGAGCTAGTCAAAGCCAAATAGTCTCACCCGACTATTCCATCTTAAAACATACAGCCTCACCTGGAAGTCAAAACTGCTTCACCAAAACTTGTCTGAGATACCAGGAGCCCCGCCAATCTGGCATTTGCAGCCTAGGGGAGCTAGTCAAGGACAAAAAGTCTCACCCGACAATTCCATCTTAAAACCTACAGCCTCACCTGGAAGGCAAAACTGCTTTACAAAAACTCTGCTCAGATACCAGGAGCCCTGTCAATTTGGCATTGCAGCCTAGGGGAGCAGGTCAAAGCCAAATAGTCTCACCCGACTATTTAGTCTTAAAACATACAGCCTCACCTGGCCGTCAAAACTGCTTGACCAAGACTTGACTCAGATACCAGGAGCCCTGCCAATCTGGCTTTTGCAGCCTAGGGGAGCTTGTCAAAGCCAAAAAGTCTCACCCGACTTTTCCATCTTAAAACATACAGCCCCATCTGGCCGCCAAAATTGATTTAGCAAAACTTGTTTCAGATACCAGGAGCCCTGCCAATCTGGCATTTGCAGCCTAGGGGAGCAAGTCAAAGCCAAATAGTCTCACCCGACTATTAAGTCTTAAAACATACAGTCTCACCTGGAAGGCAAAACTGCCTTACAAAAACTTGTCTCAGATACCAGGAGCCCTGTCAATTTGGCATTGCAGCCTAGGGGAGCAGAGGCCAAAGCCAAATAGTCTCACCAGACTATTAAATCTTAAAACATACAGTCTTACCTGGCCGTCAAAACTGCTTTATCAAAATTTGACTCAGATACCAGCACCCCTGCCAATCTTGCTTTTGCAGCCTAGGGGAGCTAGTCAAAGCCCAAAAGGCTCACCCGACTTTTCCATCTTAAAACATACAGCCCCATCTGGCCGTCAAAATTTATTTAGCAAAACTTGTTTCAGATACCAGGAGCCCTGCAAATCTGGCTTTTGCAGCCTATGGGAGCTAGTCAAAGCCAAACAGTCTCACCCGACTATTCCATCTTAAAACATATGGCCTCACCTGGACGTCAAAACTGCTTTACCAAAATTTGTCTCAGATACCAGGAGCCCTGCCAATCTGGCTTTTGCAGCCTAGGGGAGTTAGTCAAAGCCAACTATTCTCACCCGACTATTTAGTCATGAAACATGCAGCCTCACCTGGAAGTCAAAACTGCTTTACCAAAATTTGACTCAGATACCAGCACCCCTTCGAATCTTGCTTTTGCAGCCCAGGGGAGCTAGTCAAAGCCCAAAAGGCTTACCCGACTTTTCCATCTTAAAACATACAGCCCCATCTGGCCGCCAAAATTGATTTAGCAAAACTTGTTTCAGATACCAGGAGCATTGCCAATCTGGCATTTGCAGCCTAGGGGAGCTAGTCAAAGCCAAATTGTCTCACCCGACTATTCCATCTTAAAACATACAGCCTCACCTGGAAGTCAAAACTGCTTCACCAAAACTTGTCTGAGATACCAGGAGCCCCGCCAATCTGGCATTTGCAGCCTAGGGGAGTTAGTCAAAGCCAACTAGTCTCACCCGACTATTTAATCTGAAAGCATACAGCCTCACCTAGAAGTCAAAACTGCTTTGCCAAAACCTGACCTGATACCAGGAGCCCTGACAATCTGGCTTTTGCAGCCTAGGGGAACAAGTCAAAGCCAAACAGTCTCACCCGACTATTCCATCTTAAAACATATGGCCTCACCTGGACGTCAAAACTGCTTTACCAAAATTCGTCTCAGATACCAGGAGAACTGCCAATCTGGCTTTTGCAGCCTAGGGGAGTTAGTCAAAGCCAACTAGTCTCACCCGACTATTTAGTCTTGAAACATACAGCCTCACCTGGAAGCCATAACTTGACTCAGATGCTTGCACCCCTGTCAATGTGGCATTTGCAGCCTAGGGGAGCAAGTCAACGCCAAATAGTCTCACCCGACTATTCCATCTTAAAACATACAGCCTCACCTGGAAGTCAAAACTGCTTCACCAAAACTTGTCTGAGATACCAGGAGCCCAGTCAATTTGGCATTGCAGCCTAGGCTAGCAGGCCAAAGCCAAATAGTCTCACCCGTCTATTTAGTCTTAAAACGTACAGCCTTACTTGGCCGTCAAAACTGCTTTATCAAAATTTGACTCAGATACCAGCAGCCCTGCCAATCTTGCTTTTGCAGCCTAGGGGAGCTAGTCAAAGCCCAAAAAGGCTCACCCGACTTTTCCATCTTAAAACATACAGCCCCATCTGGCCGCCAAAATGTATTTAGAAAAACTTGTTTCAGATACCAGGAGCCCTGCCAATCTGGCATTTGCAGCCTAGGGGAGCTAGTCAAAGCCAAATAGTCTCACCCGACTATTCCATCTTAAAACATACAGCCTCACCTGGAAGTCAAAACTGCTTCACCAAAACTTGTCTGAGATACCAGGAGCCCCGCCAATCTGGCATTTGCAGCCTAGGGGAGCTAGTCAAGGACAAAAAGTCTCACCCGACAATTCCATCTTAAAACCTACAGCCTCACCTGGAAGGCAAAACTGCTTTACAAAAACTCTTCTCAGATACCAGGAGCCCTGTCAATTTGGCATTGCAGCCTAGGGGAGCAGGTCAAAGCCAAATAGTCTCACCCGTCTATTTAGTCTTAAAACATACAGCCTTACCTGGCCGTCAAAACTGCTTGACCAAGACTTGACTCAGATACAAGGAGCCCTGCCAATCTGGCTTTTGCAGCCTAGGGGAGCTTGTCAAAGCCAAAAAGTCTCACCCGACTTTTCCATCTTAAAACATACAGCCCCATCTGGCCGCCAAAATGTATTTAGCAAAACTTGTTTCAGATACCAGGAGCCCTGCCAATCTGGCATTTGCAGCCTAGGGGAGCAAGTCAACGCCAAATAGTCTCACCCGACTATTTAGTCTTAAAACATACAGTCTCACCTGGAAGGCAAAACTGCCTTACAAAAACTTGTCTCAGATACCAGGAGCCCTGTCAATTTGGCATTGCAGCCTAGGGGAGCAGGCCAAAGCCAAATAGTCTCACCAGACTATTAAATCTTAAAACATACAGTCTTACCTGGCCGTCAAAACTGCTTTATCAAAATTTGACTCAGATACCAGCACCCCTGCCAATCTTGCTTTTGCAGCCTAGGGGAGCTAGTCAAAGCCCAAAAGGCTCACCCGACTTTTCCATCTTAAAACATACAGCCCCATCTGGCCGCCAAAATTTATTTAGCAAAACTTGACTCAGATACCAGGAGCCCTGCCAATCTGGCATGTGCAGCCTAGGGGAGCTAGTCAAAGCCAAATAGTCTCACCCGACTATTCCATCTTAAAACATACAGCCTCACCTGGAAGTCAAAACTGCTTCACCAAAACTTGTCTGAGATACCAGGAGCCCCGCCAATCTGGCATTTGCAGCCTATGGGAGCTAGTCAAAGCCAAAAAGTCTCACCCGACTTTTCCATCTTAAAACATACAGCCCCATCAGGACGTCAAAACTGCTTTACCAAAATTTGACTCAGATACCAGCACCCCTTCGAATCTTGCTTTTGCAGCCCAGGGGAGCTAGTCAAAGCCCAAAAGGCTCACCCGACTTTTCCATCTTAAAACATACAGCCCCATCTGGCCGCCAAAATTGATTTAGCAAAACTTGTTTCAGATACCAGGAGCCCTGCCAATCTGGCTTTTGCAGCCTAGGGAAACTAGTCAAAGCCAAATAGTCTAACCCGACTTTTCCATCTTAAAACATACAGCCCCATCTGGCCGCCAAAATTGATTTAGCAAAACTTGTTTCAGATACCAGGAGCCCTGCCAATCTGGCATTTGCAGCCTAGGGGAGCAAGTCAACGCCAAATAGTCTCACCCGACTATTTAGTCTTAAAACATACAGTCTCACCTGGAAGGCAAAACTGCCTTACAAAAACTTGTCTCAGATACCAGGAGCCCTGTCAATTTGGCATTGCAGCCTAGGGGAGCAGGCCAAAGCCAAATAGTCTCACCAGACTATTAAATCTTAAAACATACAGTCTTACCTGGCCGTCAAAACTGCTTTATCAAAATTTGACTCAGATACCAGCACCCCTGCCAATCTTGCTTTTGCAGCCTAGGGGAGCTAGTCAAAGCCCAAAAGGCTCACCCGACTTTTCCATCTTAAAACATACAGCCCCATCTGGCCGCCAAAATTTATTTAGCAAAACTTGTTTCAGATACCAGGAGCCCTGCCAATCTGGCATTTGCAGCCTAGGGGAGCTAGTCAAAGCCAAAAAGTCTCACCCGACTTTTCCATCTTAAAACATAAAGCCCCATCTGGCCGCCAAAATTGATTTAGCAAAACTTGTTTCAGATACCAGGAGCCCTGCCAATCTGGCATTTGCAGCCTAGGCGAGCTAGTCAAAGCCAAAGAGTCTCACCCAACTATTCCATCTTAAAACATATGGCCTCACCTGGACGTCAAAACTGCTTTACCAAAATTTGTCTCAGATACCAGGAGCCCTGCCAATCTGGCTTTTGCAGCCTAGGGGAGTTAGTCAAAGCCAACTAGTCTCACCCGACTATTTAGTCTTGAAACATACAGCCTCACCTGGAAGCCATAACTTGACTCAGATGCCTGCACCCCTGTCAATCTGGCATTTGCAGCCTAGGGGGAGCAAATCAACGCCAAATAGTCTCACCCGACTATTTAGTCTTAAAACATACAGTCTCACCTGGAAGGCAAAACTGCTTTACAAAAACTTGTCTCAGATACCAGGAGCCCTGTCAATTTGGCATTGCAGCCTAGGGGAGCAGGCCAAAGCCAAATAGTCTCACCAGACTATTAAATCTTAAAACATACAGTCTTACCTGGCCGTCAAAACTGCCTTATCAAAATTTGACTCAGATACCAGCACCCCTGCCAATCTTGCTTTTGCAGCCTAGGGGAGCTAGTCAAAGCCCAAAAGGCTCACCCGACTTTTCCATCTTAAAACATACAGCCCCATCTGGCCGCCAAAATGTATTTAGCAAAACTTGTTTCAGATACCAGGAGCCCTGCCAATCTGGCATTTGCAGCCTAGGGGAGCTAGTCAAAGCCAAATAGTCTCACCCGACTATTCCATCTTAAAACAGACAGCCTCACCTGGAAGTCAAAACTGCTTCACCAAAACTTGTCTGAGATACCAGGAGCCCCGCCAATCTGGCATTTGCAGCCTAGGGGAGCTAGTCAAAGCCAAAAAGTCTCATCTGACTTTTCCATCTTAAAACATACAGCCCCATCAGGTCGTCAAAACTGCTTTACCAAAATTTGACTCAGATACCAGGAGCCCTGCCAATCTGGCTTTTGCAGCCTAGGGGAGCTAGTCAAAGCCAAATAGTCTCAACCGACTATTTAGTCTTAAAACATACAGCCTCACCTGGAAGTCAAAGCTGCGTCACCAACTCTTGTCTCAGATACCAGGAGCCCTGCAAATTTGGCTTTTGCAGCCTAGGGGAGCTAGTCAAAGCCAAATAGTCGTACCCGACTATTTAGTCTTAAAACATTCAGCCTCACCTGGAAGTCAAAACTGCTTCACCAAAACTTGTCTCAGATACCATGAGCCCTGCCAATCTGGCATTTGCAGCCTAGGGAAGCTAGTCAAGGCCAAATAGTCTCACCCGACTATTTAATCTGAAAGCATACAGCCTCACCTAGAAGTCAAAACTGCTTTGCCAAAACTTGACCTGATACCAGGAGCCCTGATAATCTGGCTTTTGCAGCCTAGGGGAACAAGTCAAAGCCAAACAGTCTCACCCGACTATTCCATCTTAAAACATATGGCCTCACCTGGAAGTCAAAACTGCTTAACCAAAATTTGTCTCAGATACCAGGAGCCCTGCCAGTCTGGCTTTTGCAGCCTAGGGGAGTTAGTCAAAGCCAACTATTCTCACCCGACTATTTAGTCTTGAAACATACAGCCTCACCTGGAAGTCAAAACTGCTTTACCAAAATTTGACTCAGATACCAGGAGCCCTGCCAATCTGGCATTTGCAGCCTAGGGGAGCTAGTCAAAGCCAAATAGTCTCACCCGACTATTCCATCTTAAAACATACAGCCTCACCTGGAAGTCAAAACTGCTTCACCAAAACTTGTCTGAGATACCAAGAGCCCCGCCAATCTGGCATTTGCAGCCTAGGGGAGCTAGTCAAAGCCCAAAAGGCTCACCCGACTTTTCCATCTTAAAACATACAACCTCATCTGGCCGCCAAAATTGATTTAGCAAAACTTGTTTCAGATACCAGGAGCCCTGCCAATCTGGCATTTGCAGCCTAGGGGAGCTAGTCAAAGCCAAATTGTCTCACCCGACTATTCCATCTTGAAACATACAGCCTCACCTGGAAGTCAAAACTGCTTCACCAAAACTTGTCTGAGATACCAGGAGCCCCGCCAATCTGGCATTTGCAGCCTAGGGGAGCTAGTCAAAGCCAAAAAGTCTCACCCGACTTTTCCATCTTAAAACATAAAGCCCCATCTGGCCGCCAAAATTGATTTAGCAAAACTTGTTTCAGATACCAGGAGCCCTGCCAATCTGGCATTTGCAGCCTAGGGGAGCTAGTCAAAGCCAAATAGTCTCACCCGACTATTCCATCTTAAAACATATGGCCTCACCTGGACCTCAAAACTGCTTTACCAAAATTTGTCTCAGATACCAGGAGCCCTGCCAATCTGGCTTGTGCAGCCTAGGGGAGTTAGTCAAAGCCAACTAGTCTCACCCGACTATTTAGTCTTGAAACATACAGCCTCACCTGGAAGCCATAACTTGACTCAGATGCCTGCACCCCTGTCAATCTGGCATTTGCAGCCTAGAAGAGCAAGTCAACGCCAAATAGTCTCACCCGACTATTTAGTCTTAAAACATACAGTCTCACCTGGAAGGCAAAACTGCTTTACAAAAACTTGTCACAGATACCAGGAGCCCTGTCAATTTGGCATTGCAGCCTAGGGGAGCAGGCCAAAGCCAAATAGTCTCACCAGACTATTAAATCTTAAAACATACAGTCTTACCTGGCCGTCAAAACTTCTTTATCAAAATTTGACTCAGATACCAGCACCCCTGCCAATCTTGCTTTTGCAGCCTAGGGGAGCTAGTCAAAGCCCAAAAGGCTCACCCGACTTTTCCATCTTAAAACATACAGCCCCATCTGGCCGCCAAAATTTATTTAGCAAAACTTGTTTCAGATACCAGGAGCCCTGCCAATCTGGCATGTGCAGCCTAGGGGAGCTAGTCAAAGCCAAATAGTCTCACCCGACTATTCCATCTTAAAACATACAGCCTCACCTGGAAGTCAAAACTGCTTCACCAAAACTTGTCTGAGATACCAGAAGCCCCGCCAATCTGGCATTTGCAGCCTATGGGAGCTAGTCAAAGCCAAAAAGTCTCACCCGACTTTTCCATCTTAAAACATACAGCCCCATCAGGACGTCAAAACTGCTTTACCAAAATTTGACTCAGATACCAGGAGCCCTGCCAATCTGGCATTTGCCATCTTAAAACATATGGCCTCACCTGGACGTCAAAACTGCTTTACCAAAATTTTTCTCAGATACCAGGAGCCCTGCCAATCTGGCTTTTGCAGCCTAGGGGAGTTAGTCAAAGCCAACTATTCTCACCCGACTATTTAGTCATGAAACATGCAGCCTCACCTGGAAGTCAAAACTGCTTTACCAAAATTTGACTCAGATACCAGCACCCCTTCGAATCTTGCTTTTGCAGCCCAGGGGAGCTAGTCAAAGCCCAAAAGGCTTACCCGACTTTTCCATCTTAAAACATACAGCCCCATCTGGCCGCCAAAATTGATTTAGCAAAACTTGTTTCAGATACCAGGAGCCCTGCCAATCTGGCATTTGCAGCCTAGGGGAGCTAGTCAAAGCCAAATAGTCTCACCCGACTATTCCATCTTAAAACATATGGCCTCACCTGGACGTCAAAACTGCTTTACCAAAATTTGTCTCAGATACCAGGAGCCCTGCCAATCTGGCTTTTGCAGCCTAGGGGAGTTAGTCAAAGCCAACTAGTCTCACCCGACTATTTAGTCTTGAAACATACAGCCTCACCTGGAAGCCATAACTTGACTCAGATGCCTGCACCCCTGTCAATCTGGCATTTGCAGCCTAGAAGAGCAAGTCAACGCCAAATAGTCTCACCCGACTATTTAGTCTTTAAACATACAGTCTCACCTGGAAGGCAAAATTGCTTTACAAAAACTTGTCTCAGATACCAGGAGCCCTGTCAATTTGGCATTGCAGCCTAGGGGAGCAGGCCAAAGCCAAATAGTCTCACCAGACTATTAAATCTTAAAACATACAGTCTTACCTGGCCGTCAAAACTTCTTTATCAAAATTTGACTCAGATACCAGCACCCCTGCCAATCTTGCTTTTGCAGCCTAGGGGAGCTAGTCAAAGCCCAAAAGGCTCACCCGACTTTTCCATCTTAAAACATACAGCCCCATCTGGCCGCCAAAATTTATTTAGCAAAACTTGACTCAGATACCAGGAGCCCTGCCAATCTGGCATGTGCAGCCTAGGGGAGCTAGTCAAAGCCAAATAGTCTCACCCGACTATTCCATCTTAAAACATACAGCCTCACCTGGAAGTCAAAACTGCTTCACCAAAACTTGTCTGAGATACCAGGAGCCCCCGCCAATCTGGCATTTGCAGCCTATGGGAGCTAGTCAAAGCCAAAAAGTCTCACCCGACTTTTCCATCTTAAAACATACAGCCCCATCAGGACGTCAAAACTGCTTTACCAAAATTTGACTCAGATACCAGGAGCCCTGCCAATCTGGCATTTGCAGCCTAGGGGAGCTAGTCAAAGCCAAATAGTCTCAACCGACTATTTAGTCTTAAAACATACAGCCTCACCTGGAAGTCAAAGCTGCGTCACCAAAACTTGTCTCAGATACCAGGAGCCCTGCAAATCTGGCTTTTGCAGCCTAGGGGAGCTGGTCAAAGCCAAATAGTCGTACCCGACTATTTAGTCTTAAAACATTCAGCCTCACCTGGAAGTCAAAACTGCTTCACCAAAACTTGTCTCAGATACCAGGAGCCCTGCCAATCTGGCATTTGCAGCCTAGGGAAGCTAGTCAAGGCCAAATAGTCTCACCCGACTATTTAATCTGAAAGCATACAGCCTCACCTGGAAGTCAAAACTGCTTTGCCAAAACCTGACCTGATACCAGGAGCCCTGCCAATCTGGCATTTGCAGCCTAGGGGAGCTAGTCAAAGCCAAATAGTCTCAACCGACTATTAAGTCTTAAAACATACAGCCTCACCTGGAAGTCAAAACTGCTTTACCAAAATTTGTCTCAGATACCAGGAGCCCTGCCAATCTGGCTTTTGCAGCCTAGGGGAGTTAGTCAAAGCCAACTATCTCTCACCCGACTATTTCGTCTTAAAACATACCCAAAAACAGCCTCCACCTGGAAGTCAAAACTGCTTTACCAAAATTTGACTCAGATACCAGCACCCCTTCGAATCTTGCTTTTGCAGCCCAGGGGAGCTAGTCAAAGCCCAAAAGGCTCACCCGACTTTTCCATCTTAAAACATACAGCCCCATCTGGCCGCCAAAATTGATTTAGCAAAACTTGTTTCAGATACCAGGAGCCCTGCCAATCTGGCTTTTGCAGCCTAGGGAAACTAGTCAAAGCCAAATAGTCTAACCCGACTTTTCCATCTTAAAACATACAGCCCCATCTGGCCGCCAAAATTGATTTAGCAAAACTTGTTTCAGATACCAGGAGCCCTGCCAATCTGGCTTTTGCAGCCTAGGGGAGCTAGTCAAAGCCAAATAGTCTCACCCGACTATTCCATCTTAAAACATATGGCCTCACCTGGACGTCAAAACTGCTTTACCAAAATTTGTCTCAGATACCAGGAGCCCTGCCAATCTGGCTTTTGCAGCCTAGGGGAGTTAGTCAAAGCCAACTAGTCTCACCCGACTATTTAGTCTTGAAACATACAGCCTCACCTGGAAGCCATAACTTGACTCAGATGCCTGCACCCCCTGTCAATCTGGCATTTGCAGCCTAGAAGAGCAAGTCAACGCCAAATAGTCTCACCCGACTATTTAGTCTTAAAACATACAGTCTCACCTGGAAGGCAAAACTGCTTTACAAAAACTTCTCTCAGATACCAGGAGCCCTGTCAATTTGGCATTGCAGCCTAGGGGAGCAGGCCAAAGCCAAATAGTCTCACCAGACTATTAAATCTTAAAACATACAGTCTTACCTGGCCGTCAAAACTTCTTTATCAAAATTTGACTCAGATACCAGCACCCCTGCCAATCTTGCTTTTGCAGCCTAGGGGAGCTAGTCAAAGCCCAAAAGGCTCACCCGACTTTTCCATCTTAAAACATACAGCCCCATCTGGCCGCCAAAATTTATTTAGCAAAACTTGTTTCAGATACCAGGAGCCCTGCCAATCTGGCTTTTGCAGCCTAGGGAAACTAGTCAAAGCCAAATAGTCTAACCCGACTTTTCCATCTTAAAACATACAGCCCCATCTGGCCGCCAAAATTGATTTAGCAAAACTTGTTTCAGATACCAGGAGCCCTGCCAATCTGGCTTTTGCAGCCTAGGGGAGTTAGTCAAAGCCAACTAGTCTCACCCGACTATTTAGTCTTGAAACATACAGCCTCACCTGGAAGCCATAACTTGACTCAGATGCCTGCACCCCTGTCAATCTGGCATTTGCAGCCTAGAAGAGCAAGTCAACGCCAAATAGTCTCACCCGACTATTTAGTCTTAAAACATACAGTCTCACCTGGAAGGCAAAACTGCTTTACAAAAACTTGTCTCAGATACCAGGAGCCCTGTCAATTTGGCATTGCAGCCTAGGGGGAGCAGGCCAAAGCCAAATAGTCTCACCAGACTATTAAATCTTAAAACATACAGTCTTACCTGGCCGTCAAAACTTCTTTATCAAAATTTGACTCAGATACCAGCACCCCTGCCAATCTTGCTTTTGCAGCCTAGGGGAGCTAGTCAAAGCCCAAAAGGCTTACCCGACTTTTCCATCTTAAAACATACAGCCCCATCTGGCCGCCAAAATTTATTTAGCAAAACTTGTTTCAGATACCAGGAGCATTGCCAATCTGGCATTTGCAGCCTAGGGGAGCTAGTCAAAGCCAAATTGTCTCACCCGATTATTCCATCTTAAAACATACAGCCTCACCTGGAAGTCAAAACTGCTTCACCAAAACTTGTCTGAGATACCAGAAGCCCCGCCAATCTGGCATTTGCAGCCTATGGGAGCTAGTCAAAGCCAAAAAGTCTCACCCGACTTTTCCATCTTAAAACATACAGCCCCATCAGGACGTCAAAACTGCTTTACCAAAATTTGACTCAGATACCAGGAGCCCTGCCAATCTGGCATTTGCAGCCTAGGGGAGCTAGTCAAAGCCAAATAGTCTCAACCGACTATTTAGTCTTAAAACATACAGCCTCACCTGGAAGTCAAAGCTGCGTCACCAAAACTTGTCTCAGATACCAGGAGCCCTGCAAATCTGGCTTTTGCAGCCTAGGGGAGCTAGTCAAAGCCAAATAGTCGTACCCGACTATTTAGTCGTAAAACATTCAGCCTCACCTGGAAGTCAAAACTGCTTCACCAAAACTTGTCTCAGATACCAGGAGCCCTGCCAATCTGGCATTTGCAGCCTAGGGAAGCTAGTCAAGGCCAAATAGTCTCACCCGACTATTTAATCTGAAAGCATACAGCCTCACCTGGAAGTCAAAACTGCTTTGCCAAAACCTGACCTGATACCAGGAGCCCTGCCAATCTGGCATTTGCAGCCTAGGGGAGCTAGTCAAAGCCAAATAGTCTCAACCGACTATTTAGTCTTAAAACATACAGCCTCACCTGGAAGTCAAAGCTGCGTCACCAAAACTTGTCTCAGATACCAGGAGCCCTGCAAATCTGGCTTTTGCAGCCTATGGGAGCTAGTCAAAGCCAAACAGTCTCACCCGACTATTCCATCTTAAAACATATGGCCTCACCTGGACGTCAAAACTGCTTTACCAAAATTTGTCTCAGATACCAGGAGCCCTGCCAATCTGGCTTTTGCAGCCTAGGGGAGTTAGTCAAAGCCAACTATTCTCACCCGACTATTTAGTCTTGAAACATACAGCCTCACCTGGAAGTCAAAACTGCTTTACCAAAATTTGACTCAGATACCAGCACCCCTTCGAATCTTGCTTTTGCAGCCCAGGGGAGCTAGTCAAAGCCCAAAAGGCTTACCCGACTTTTCCATCTTAAAACATACAGCCCCATCTGGCCGCCAAAATTGATTTAGCAAAACTTGTTTCAGATACCAGGAGCATTGCCAATCTGGCATTTGCAGCCTAGGGGAGCTAGTCAAAGCCAAATTGTCTCACCCGACTATTCCATCTTAAAACATACAGCATCACCTGGAAGTCAAAACTGCTTCACCAAAACTTGTCTGAGATACCAGGAGCCCCGCCAATCTGGCATTTGCAGCCTAGGGGAGCTAGTCAAAGCCAAAAAGTCTCACCCGACTTTTCCATCTTAAAACATAAAGCCCCATCTGGCCGCCAAAATTGATTTAGCAAAACTTGTTTCAGATACCAGGAGCCCTGCCAATCTGGCATTTGCAGCCTAGGGGAGCTAGTCAAAGCCAAATAGTCTCACCCGACTATTCCATCTTAAAACATATGGCCTCACCTGGACGTCAAAACTGCTTTACCAAAATTTGTCTCAGATACCAGGAGCCCTGCCAATCTGGCTTTTGCAGCCTAGGGGAGTTAGTCAAAGCCAACTATTCTCACCCGACTATTTAGTCTTGAAACATACAGCCTCACCTGGAAGTCAAAACTGCTTTACCAAAATTTGACTCAGATACCAGGAGCCCTGCAAATCTGGCTTTTGCAGCCTAGGGGAGCTAGTCAAAGCCAAATAGTCTCACCCGACTATTTAATCTGAAAGCATACAGCCTCACCTGGAAGTCAAAACTGCTTTGCCAAAACCTGACCTGATACCAGGAGCCCTGCCAATCTGGCATTTGCAGCCTAGGGGAGCTAGTCAAAGCCAAATAGTCTCAACCGACTATTAAGTCTTAAAACATACAGCCTCACCTGGAAGTCAAAGCTGCGTCACCAAAACTTGTCTCAGATACCAGGAGCCCTGCAAATCTGGCTTTTGCAGCCTATGGGAGCTAGTCATAGCCAAACAGTCTCACCCGACTATTCCATCTTAAAACATATGGCCTCACCTGGACGTCAAAACTGCTTTACCAAAATTTGTCTCAGATACCAGGAGCCCTGCCAATCTGGCTTTTGCAGCCTAGGGGAGTTAGTCAAAGCCAACTATTCTCACCCGACTATTTAGTCTTGAAACATACAGCCTCACCTGGAAGTCAAAACTGCTTTACCAAAATTTGACTCAGATACCAGCACCCCTTCGAATCTTGCTTTTGCAGCCCAGGGGAGCTAGTCAAAGCCCAAAAGGCTTACCCGACTTTTCCATCTTAAAACATACAGCCCCATCTGGCCGCCAAAATTGATTTAGCAAAACTTGTTTCAGATACCAGGAGCCCTGCCAATCTGGCTTTTGCAGCCTAGGGAAACTAGTTAAAGCCAAATAGTCTAACCCGACTTTTCCATCTTAAAACATACAGCCCCATCTGGCCGCCAAAATTGCTTTAGCAAAACTTGTCTCAGATACCAGGAGCCCTGCCAAACTTGCATTTGCAGTCTAGGGGAGCTAGTCAAAGCCAAACAGTCTCACCCGACTATTCCATCTTAAAGCATATGGCCTCACCTGGACGTCAAAACTGCTTTACCAAAATTTGTCTCAGATACCAGGAGCCCTGCCAATCTGGCTTTTGCAGCCTAGGGGAGTTAGTCAAAGCCAACTAGTCTCACCCGACTATTTAGTCTTGAAACATACAGCCTCACCTGGAAGCCATAACTTGACTCAGATGCCTGCACCCCTGTCAATCTGGCATTTGCAGCCTAGGGGAGCAAGTCAACGCCAAATAGTCTCACCCGACTATTTAGTCTTAAAACATACAGTCTCACCTGGAAGGCAAAACTGCTTTACAAAAACTTGTCTCAGATACCAGGAGCCCTGTCAATTTGGCATTGCAGCCTAGGGGAGCAGGCCAAAGCCAAATAGTCTCACCAGACTATTAAATCTTAAAACATACAGTCTTACCTGGCCGTCAAAACTGCTTTATCAAAATTTGACTCAGATACCAGCACCCCTGCCAATCTTGCTTTTGCAGCCTAGGGGAGCTAGTCAAAGCCCAAAAGGCTCACCCGACTTTTCCATCTTAAAACATACAGCCCCATCTGGCCGCCAAAATTTATTTAGCAAAACTTGTTTCAGATACCAGGAGCCCTGCCAATCTGGCATTTGCAGCCTAGGGGAGCTAGTCAAAGCCAAATAGTCTCACCCGACTATTCCATCTTAAAACATACAGCCTCACCTGGAAGTCAAAACTGCTTCACCAAAACTTGTCTGAGATACCAGGAGCCCCGCCAATCTGGCATTTGCAGCCTATGTAAAACTGCCCATTATTTTAAACTCCCCGGGAGCTAGTCAAAGCCAAAAAGTCTCACCCGACTTTTCCATCTTAAAACATACAGCCCCATCAGGACGTCAAAACTGCTTTACCAAAATTTGACTCAGATACCAGGAGCCCTGCCAATCTGGCATTTGCAGCCTAGGGGAGCTAGTCAAAGCCAAATAGTCTCAACCGACTATTTAGTCTTAAAACATACAGCCTCACCTGGAAGTCAAAGCTGCGTCACCAAAACTTGTCTCAGATACCAGGAGCCCTGCAAATCTGGCTTTTGCAGCCTAGGGGAGCTAGTCAAAGCCAAATAGTCTCACCCGACTATTTAATCTGAAAGCATACAGCCTCACCTGGAAGTCAAAACTGCTTTGCCAAAACCTGACCTGATACCAGGAGCCCTGCCAATCTGGCATTTGCAGCCTAGGGGAGCTAGTCAAAGCCAAATAGTCTCAACCGACTATTAAGTCTTAAAACATACAGCCTCACCTGGAAGTCAAAGCTGCGTCACCAAAACTTGTTTCAGATACCAGGAGCCCTGCCAATCTGGCATTTGCAGCCTAGGGGAGCTAGTCAAAGCCAAATAGTCTCACCCGACTATTCCATCTTAAAACATATGGCCACACCTGGACGTCAAAACTGCTTTACCAAAATTTGTCTCCGATACCAGGAGCCCTGCCAATCTGGCTTTTGCAGCCTAGGGGAGTTAGTCAAAGCCAACTAGTCTCACCCGACTATTTAGTCTTGAAACATACAGCCTCACCTGGAAGCCATAACTTGACTCAGATGCCTGCACCCCTGTCAATCTGGCATTTGCAGCCTAGAAGAGCAAGTCAACGCCAAATAGTCTCACCCGACTATTTAGTCTTAAAACATACAGTCTCACCTGGAAGGCAAAACTGCTTTACAAAAACTTGTCTCAGATACCAGGAGCCCTGTCAATTTGGCATTGCAGCCTAGGGGAGCAGGCCAAAGCCAAATAGTCTCACCAGACTATTAAATCTTAAAACATACAGTCTTACCTGGCCGTCAAAACTTCTTTATCAAAATTTGACTCAGATACCAGCACCCCTGCCAATCTTGCTTTTGCAGCCTAGGGGAGCTAGTCAAAGCCCAAAAGGCTCACCCGACTTTTCCATCTTAAAACATACAGCCCCATCTGGCCGCCAAAATTTATTTAGCAAAACTTGTTTCAGATACCAGGAGCCCTGCCAATCTGGCATGTGCAGCCTAGGGGAGCTAGTCAAAGCCAAATAGTCTCACCCGACTATTCCATCTTAAAACATACAGCCTCACCTGGAAGTCAAAACTGCTTCACCAAAACTTGTCTGAGATACCAGGAGCCCCGCCAATCTGGCATTTGCAGCCTATGGGAGCTAGTCAAAGCCAAAAAGTCTCACCCGACTTTTCCATCTTAAAACATACAGCCCCATCAGGACGTCAAAACTGCTTTACCAAAATTTGACTCAGATACCAGGAGCCCTGCCAATCTGGCATTTGCAGCCTAGGGGAGCTAGTCAAAGCCAAATAGTCTCAACCGACTATTCCATCTTAAAACATACAGCCTCACCTGGAAGTCAAAGCTGCGTCACCAAAACTTGTCTCAGATACCAGGAGCCCTGCAAATCTGGCTTTTGCAGCCTAGGGGAGCTAGTCAAAGCCAAATAGTCTCACCCGACTATTTAATCTGAAAGCATACAGCCTCACCTGGAAGTCAAAACTGCTTTGCCAAAACCTGACCTGATACCAGGAGCCCTGCCAATCTGGCATTTGCAGCCTAGGGGAGCTAGTCAAAGCCAAATAGTCTCACCCGACTATTCCATCTTAAAACATATGGCCTCACCTGGACGTCAAAACTGCTTTACCAAAATTTGTCTCAGATACCAGGAGCCCTGCCAATCTGGCTTTTGCAGCCTAGGGGAGTTAGTCAAAGCCAACTATTCTCACCCGACTATTTAGTCTTGAAACATACAGCCTCACCTGGAAGTCAAAACTGCTTTACCAAAATTTGACTCAGATACCAGGAGCCCTGCAAATCTGGCTTTTGCAGCCTAGGGGAGCTAGTCAAAGCCAAATAGTCTCACCCGACTATTTAATCTGAAAGCATACAGCCTCACCTGGAAGTCAAAACTGCTTTGCCAAAACCTGACCTGATACCAGGAGCCCTGCCAATCTGGCATTTGCAGCCTAGGGGAGCTAGTCAAAGCCAAATAGTCTCAACCGACTATTAAGTCTTAAAACATACAGCCTCACCTGGAAGTCAAAACTGCTTTGCCAAAACCTGACCTGATACCAGGAGCCCTGCCAATCTGGCATTTGCAGCCTAGGGGAGCTAGTCAAAGCCAAATAGTCTCACCCGACTATTCCATCTTAAAACATATGGCCTCACCTGGACGTCAAAACTGCTTTACCAAAATTTGTCTCAGATACCAGGAGCCCTGCCAATCTGGCTTTTGCAGCCTAGGGGAGTTAGTCAAAGCCAACTATTCTCACCCGACTATTTAGTCTTGAAACATACAGCCTCACCTGGAAGTCAAAACTGCTTTACCAAAATTTGACTCAGATACCAAAAGCCCTGCAAATCTGGCTTTTGCAGCCTAGGGGAGCTAGTCAAAGCCAAATAGTCTCACCCGACTATTTAATCTGAAAGCATACAGCCTCACCTGGAAGTCAAAACTGCTTTGCCAAAACCTGACCTGATACCAGGAGCCCTGCCAATCTGGCATTTGCAGCCTAGGGGAGCTAGTCAAAGCCAAATAGTCTCAACCGACTATTAAGTCTTAAAACATACAGCCTCACCTGGAAGTCAAAGCTGCGTCACCAAAACTTGTCTCAGATACCAGGAGCCCTGCAAATCTGGCTTTTGCAGCCTATGGGAGCTAGTCATAGCCAAACAGTCTCACCCGACTATTCCATCTTAAAACATATGGCCTCACCTGGACGTCAAAACTGCTTTACCAAAATTTGTCTCAGATACCAGGAGCCCTGCCAATCTGGCTTTTGCAGCCTAGGGGAGTTAGTCAAAGCCAACTATTCTCACCCGACTATTTAGTCTTGAAACATACAGCCTCACCTGGAAGTCAAAACTGCTTTGCCAAAACCTGACCTGATACCAGGAGCCCTGCCAATCTGGCATTTGCAGCCTAGGGGAGCTAGTCAAAGCCAAATAGTCTCAACCGACTATTAAGTCTTAAAACATACAGCCTCACCTGGAAGTCAAAGCTGCGTCACCAAAACTTGTTTCAGATACCAGGAGCCCTGCCAATCTGGCATTTGCAGCCTAGGGGAGCTAGTCAAAGCCAAATAGTCTCACCCGACTATTCCATCTTAAAACATATGGCCACACCTGGACGTCAAAACTGCTTTACCAAAATTTGTCTCCGATACCAGGAGCCCTGCCAATCTGGCTTTTGCAGCCTAGGGGGAGTTAGTCAAAGCCAACTAGTCTCACCCGACTATTTAGTCTTGAAACAAACAGCCTCACCTGGAAGCCATAACTTGACTCAGATGCCTGCACCCCTGTCAATCTGGCATTTGCAGCCTAGAAGAGCAAGTCAACGCCAAATAGTCTCACCCGACTATTTAGTCTTAAAACATACAGTCTCACCTGGAAGGCAAAACTGCTTTACAAAAACTTGTCTCAGATACCAGGAGCCCTGTCAATTTGGCATTGCAGCCTAGGGGGAGCAGGCCAAAGCCAAATAGTCTCACCAGACTATTAAATCTTAAAACATACAGTCTTACCTGGCCGTCAAAACTTCTTTATCAAAATTTGACTCAGATACCAGCACCCCTGCCAATCTTGCTTTTGCAGCCTAGGGGAGCTAGTCAAAGCCCAAAAGGCTCACCCGACTTTTCCATCTTAAAACATACAGCCCCATCTGGCCGCCAAAATTTATTTAGCAAAACTTGTTTCAGATACCAGGAGCCCTGCCAATCTGGCATGTGCAGCCTAGGGGAGCTAGTCAAAGCCAAATAGTCTCACCCGACTATTCCATCTTAAAACATACAGCCTCACCTGGAAGTCAAAACTGCTTCACCAAAACTTGTCTGAGATACCAGGAGCCCCGCCAATCTGGCATTTGCAGCCTATGGGAGCTATCAAAGTCAAAGGCAAAAGTCTCACCCGACTTTTCCATCTTAAAACATACAGCCCCATCAGGACATCAAAACTGCTTCACCAAAATTTGACTCAGATACCAGGAGCCCTGCCAATCTGGCATTTGCAGCCTAGGGGAGCTAGTCAAAGCCAAATAGTCTCAACCGACTATTCCATCTTAAAACATACAGCCTCACCTGGAAGTCAAAGCTGCGTCACCAAAACTTGTCTCAGATACCAGGAGCCCTGCAAATCTGGCTTTTGCAGCCCTAGGGGAGCTAGTCAAAGCCAAATAGTCTCACCCGACTATTTAATCTGAAAGCATACAGCCT